>JAQGAE010000142.1:0-53112 GCA_034696685.1 Julus scandinavius | reverse complement strand
ACAGCTCCATGCCATATTGCTGGTATGACAGCTCCATGCCATATTGCTGGTATGACAGCTCCATGCCATATTGCTGGCATGACAGCTCCATGCCATATTGCTGGTATGACAGCTCCATGCCATTGCTGGTATGACATTTCCATGCCATTCCAGCCACACTAAGGTTGCAAGCCACTTAAGTGAAGTTACTGGTTTGTGCTGGAATGACATTACTAGTATGACATTCCAGCCATATATATAAGCTGCAAGCCATCTATAGTTTGTCCATCTTGGCATCGACACTGAAGATGTCAGTAACTTGTTCACTGCATTCAGGCACAAGGACACAACAGCACCTCATGACATTTTTCTAACATCAAATTTATAACCCGTTTAACATCTAACCTGAAAAGGGTGGTTTGCTACAAGACCATGAACAAGAGGAGGCTATGTTAGGTCTAGTTTAAAACCATTAAATCGAAAAGCGCTACCATGTTTAAAAAGTGCTTTTTCTAAGGTTACAAGCACACCCCTAAGACCTTCCGACACTCACAGTGGCAAGTTGAAGAAAGGTAAAGTAGCCATGCAGGCCGAATAAAATAACAATGACACGACTTCTGTGCCTTTAAAGCTCAGCAGTAAAGCTTTTAAATGAGTGAAAATTTGCCGGGGAAAGGAACATTGTATGTATTCTGTTACAGCGTAATCTGGTTTGACCATGGAGTTACCAACCTTGCACGGTAATAACTTAACCATGGTGGGGGCTCCCTGTGGTGGCTACCAACCAAAGATGGCGGATGCAGTTGCCGCCATGTTTATGCAGCTGTCCATGCATGGTATATTGGTTTAGCAACGATCACGTGGTTGTTTTATTTTGTACGGTTTAACTAATGTGCATCAAATGTTACATGTAACAATGTATCTGCATACTTTTAAGTAGGATTGCATCATGATACATGTTTGTGCAACTGCAAACATATTAAATTAAAGCCGCGTCTCCACTGCGTTGAACATGTGTTTTTAAACAACAGAAGCATACACGCCTTGGTAGAAGCGCCATACTGGACGTGTTTGTTGAAGGAATACAATGTTTCAGGTTTCTCTTGAATGTATGTATGCAGTTTACATGTTTTATGTTCAATGTTTAAAGTTTAGTGCAGTGGAGACGGGGCTTAAAATGTTGCATCATGATGCATGTTTGTGTAACTGCAAACAAAGTAAGGTTGCATCATGATACATGTTTTTCAAACTGCAAACCAGAGGGATTGCATCATGATACATGTTTGTAACTGCAACCAAAGTAAGGTTGCATCAGGATACATGTTTGTGAAAATCAGTTGCAATTTCCATTGGGACCTACATCAGTGTTTACAGTAACTTAAAACTCAGACGCATGCGCAATTGGTGTCAATCAAAGAATGCAAATATGTTCTCATTGGAGGTTGTTTTTATCTGTAACCTTCAAGTTTTTTTTTTACATCAATTTTCATTCGGGGTATTTTCAATTGTGTGTCTTGTCTGTCGTTCATTCCTCTCATAAATCTCTCTTATTAGAACCAAACACCGCCATGGTGGGTTTTTTTTCTACTGTTTTTTTCACATTGTCTCGGCATACTTTCCTTATAGAGTTAAGCACACCGTCTCAGCATGAGAGATTGCTTATTTTTCTTTATTTTTTTTTTTAAACGAAAATGACCCTTATACTTTTTTTCCCCCATTGTGTTTAACTTTGAAATTGTTTATCTTGTCCTCGTCTCTTCTATTAACTTCTAAAAGAAAATGATTGTAAATTGTTTGATTTTCCTACCTTATAGATTTAGAATGTATGACTTGTCTTTGATTATAATACGGTAATTGTCAGCATATTTGTTCTAGCACAGATTTGCAACATTCAGAACTGACCTCACAAAATTTAATTAATGAGCTTTATTCAAGCACCTCTAAGTAACGCACGAACCTTTTCAATATGGCCGCGTCCTTCTACGTCAGTAGCGGCCATGTTGGAATGCTCACACAACAACAGGAGTTGCTAAACCTCAGGACAATCAATCACAAATTTGTCATTATATAGCAAGTTGTATATGCATAACAATGATTATAACAGATTGCCATCCATGTCGTATATAAATCTTTAGAATAGTATTTCCAATATGGCCGCGTCCTTCGAATCCCGAAACGGCCATGTTGGAAAGCTCACACATCAGCAGGAGGTGATAAACCTCAGGAAAATCAAAATTTGTCATTATATAGCAAGTTGTAGATACATGACAATGATTATAACAGATTGTCATCCATGTCGTATATCAATCTTTAGAATAGTAGTTTCAACATGGCTGCGCTCTTGACTCCAAAGGCGGCCATGTTGGAACGCTTATAAGGTGGTGTCCTTGCCGATATGCCAGCTATTCGGGGTTGACTGACACCCTCAGAATGTTCCCCAGTCAAGGCCTGCTCGGGGTCAACTGAAAATTGGCAAGAGGATGATGGAGCGAATATAGCGACTAATTGGCAAGTGTTTTCCATATTCACAAATGGCATAATGGCAAGTTTCGAAATTAGGACCAGCATCATCAGCCAGTACAGGAAGAAGTGTGTATGCAATTGTCGGGACTGTAGAAATCTGGGGGTCTTCTGATCCGGGTGGGGTCACTCGGGCTACCGTGGGGACGCGTGTGTTTGCATTGTGCAGGACTAGCATCTAACAAAAGTTCCGCCTGCATTCCGCCAACTAATTGTTATGGGAAAACTCGAGTCCCTGGACACCCCACTCGCCCACCATCCTCTTGCCATAGGGTCAACATTCCGCGACTTTCCTTCTATACTTCTTACAATCGAATTGCCTGTCTGGTTCATGTGACCAGGTCATTGCTTGCCACTAAACCCTTTCAGTGATAAGCATAACGAAAAAAGACTGAAAGTAACACCCAATTAACGCCCACAAAAGACCAAAGTGGCCTTTTAAAATGCAGTTCCGTTTGTGTTGCCTAAGATAGTCATAGGATGGCGCCACGGTCGAATCCCTAAAATTAAGCCTTTAATCCCTAAAAAGCTGTTAGGTGGGAACCACAAAATGTCCTCGATTTGGGAACTTTTCATGTTATTTGGTTCCTGGAAATTTCACGTTTTAAAATGCAGTTCCATTTCTGTTGCCTAAGATAGTCACAGGATGGCGCCACAGTCGAATAAGTCGACTAAGCCTTTAATCCCTAAATATGCTGTTCGGTGGAAACTACAAATTATCTTCGATCTGGGAAGTTTTCATGTTATTTGGTTTCTGGACAGTTTGGAAAATTTTAAGTTGCTAACGGCCTGTTAGCCCCTACAAAAGACACCATTTTAAAATGCAGTTTCATTTCTGTTGCCTAGGATTATCCCAGGATGGCGCCACGGTCGAATCTCCAAAATTAAGCCTTTAATCCCTAAAAACTTATTAGGTGGAAACCACAAATGGTTCCCGATATGGGAACTTTTCATGTTATTTGGTTTCTGGACATAATTTTGCAAATTTTAAGTTGCTAACGGCCCGTTAAGCTTCTGGAGTTGCACTGTGACTTCACGGCCTTTCCTGTTTGAATTTGGTTACCAAGGAGGGGTTTCCTGTATACATGATCCAAACTCGGCCTAAACACAATTAAGTCGTGCTTAACAGCAAGCACGTGTTCGGCAAGCGGGCTCTTGCTGTCCAGATTCAAACTCCCCCTGACCATCCTCCGTCTGACACAGGATAAGATGTTTTGGCAGCTGGGCTCGGTGAGAAAACTGAGAAATTTGTCGAAATTACCGAAAGGAAGTTGTGGTTCTTTGTCTAGTGGCGTAGTATTTAAGACCCAAACCAAAAGCTGAGCTTCGGTTGCACCAATTAAGAATGGAAAATCCTACTCTGAACAAGAATTCCATCAATGGAGCAATGTTTACTCTCTATACAACAATCTTTACAGAACAGTGTTGTCAGATTGTATACCACGCACTTCAGGTATGCATTCCCTTATATGTAGAAGAATTGGGAAGATGTGAAACATGATCAACAAGATCTTGAAACATTCAGTCAACATCATTCTGTACAAGAAACGAGGATGGAAGACATCTGATGAAACACGCCAATAAGATGCCATTGTGAAAGTGTTGTCAGATTCTAAATATCACGTACTTCATGTATATGCTGTAGAAATTGAAAGATGTAAGACATGATCATTGAATCATGCCGACAACATTCTGTACAAGAAACAAGGGTGAAAGACATGATGAAACACGCCAACAAGATGCCATTCTGCAACTGACATTTTAGAACAGTGTTGTCAGATTCTATACCACGTACATCAGGTACATTTCCCTGTATAAAATTTGGGAAGATGTGAGAGATGATCATTGAAACATCCAGTCAGAATTCTGTAAAAGAAATGAGGATGGAAGACTGTCTGATGGAGCAGACGATCATTTTAGAACAGTGCTGTCAGATATACCACGTAACTTCAGGTGTATTTCCTTGTAGAAGACTATGAAAAAATGTAATGTTCATTGGAAAATCTTGAAAATCTTTGGGCATGGCAATGTTCCATAACTCATATGCTGTAAAGTTTTGGAAATAACCAAGGATTTCATAAAAATTGTCATAAAACGTATTAAAAGGTCATCGGCTGAATTGTGTGGACCTTTCTCGGTACCTCCTGTCAGGGAATCTCGCACTTGCTCGTTATTCCCAAAAAGCATGAATGAAAAACACCCCCTAATCATCTGATGGGTGGATTACAAATAGTAATAAAACACAGTCTTTTGTTTTCATTCAACCTTTTTTTTTTTTCTCTCCTTCTGTTTTGCCATTTCTGTCGGTCCTGCCCCTGCACCTCAGCCACCCTGTAGGCGGACCTTAACGCAAATATTTGGAAGTTCTACAGAGTTTCTGTATTATTTTCGCCGCCTTCTTCATTGCTTATTTACTTTTGCCATCCCCTCCTTCGTTCGCCGCTTTTAATCGCTACTGTTGTGGGTGAGATATATGCACAACGGAAGAGGATGGATCTGGCCCTGATGCCAAGGGAAAACACTCTTTGTTTTACAAAATTTGACAGTATTTTTGTAGGTCATGCATGTACATGTACATGCTGTTCATACAAACAAAAAATAACATGCTCAACCTCACTCAGTGACAGCATTGCTTCCAATTCCTATTGCCATGGGACAGTCTTTAATTGGCATCTTACTTAATTTCTGAAACTTGTTACATTCAGGGTCCCTCGCTCTGAATTCCGACATAGGCAATGAGGCAAAACTGGTATTAGTAACACTGTACATCAGAATATAGGCTTTGGTCTAAGATCACTCCAATGAAGTGCATGTAAAAGTTGTATATCTTAGAAAAGTGCCCTACTACTGTATACTACAGTATCTCATATGTGGAAATGTCCTATTCTGGAACCAATTCCTTGTAGTCTAGGTTTTTTGTTGGGTATACTTGCATATTTGCTGTTCTATATACCACGTTTTTTACAAACTTAAACTTTGGTTCCATGGATGAGGTGATTACAGGTGACTATCCTGCTGAAAAATCCTAACTATCAAATGAGTAAGTGTCCAAAGTTCTGTGGCTCAGATATTCAAGTCGATTTGTAAAAAATTCTCCCACCAAAAGTTCAAACTTTTTTTTGTGTTTATAGGCATTTTACACAGTATAAACCTTTTTTTTTTTCTTCTTGGGGGTTTCTGTATGGTTCTTCAGTAATTTGTTATGTCTGTGGCTCAATGTTATACAAAGTTGCAAAAGCCAGATAAGTGAAACCCTTAGTGTTGCACCCAGATGGGTTGCAATTGCAGTGTTATTGTTTTCACGCTTTTTTGTGTGTGCTGATGAGCTTTTAATTGAAGACCGCCTGCCATTTAATAGCGAACAGATCCGAAAAATGATGCACGACGACCAAACATTGACAAGGCTGATTTCCCAGCATCCTGTTGTTAAATAAACAAATCGAACAGCCGGATAAAATGCAGGGAAGATGGATAAAACGATGCATTTTAAGCCATCTTTACTAAATGGCCCCCAACTGAGAGTAGTACTCTTTGACCCTTGCATGGCTTACTTAGGCGTGTCAAAAATCATTTCTGACTCACCTTGTATACAAATTATCTTCTAGCTGATTGGTTCAAAATTTCGGTTATCTGGTCACTGGGTGGCCAAACACAGGCTGGGTGCATAGGGGGACAATTTATGTACAACAGCCGAATGTATTCAACATTTCATAGTCATAAATGTCTAGAATCTCTGATACAACTTATGGCAAATATTGTATAAAAAAAACTGCCACCAACACAGTTTAGGGTTATGTGCCAAGCATGTTTGTATAGAAAGACAGGGGGGCAAAAAAATGTTTCACTTTCATAAAAAATTTAGTTTGAAATGTTCAGGACATGTATGTCCAATATGAAACAACCTCTAACTTTTCCCCCCTTTAAAATGAAGATCTGAATTATACAGATGGATTCATTAACAAAACATTGGTATAATAACAAAATATCACGGCACTGACATCCACAATGAGGTTATCTAAAGAAATAGTGTGAAAAACTAAAATAAAACATCATTTCATCTACGTGTGGACAGTGGCCATCTTGGATTTTTAGTAACAGTTTTGGAACATCGCAGTTCTAAACTTGAATTTTTGCTAACCAATGCTATTGAACTATATATAACAGGACCTCGAAATTTCTCGGTTAAGTTTATTAGGAAGTCCAGTTATCTTTTATGATGTTATATAATTTTTAGAATTAACTAACCATCTTGTAGTTGAACGGTACCCAACGCGCGGGGGCGCTTCTCTCGCCTTTCGTGTCATTGGCAATAAAAGGTACAAAAGCCTCTTTTACCTGTTCTACCTATTCGTGTAATCACTTACGGTTGCCACCCTCACCCCTGTTAGTTTATTGAAGTTTTTTTTTGGGTCCTGGGGCTCATTGTTTTGCTGAAAAAATTCCCAGCCATCACTCTCTCCTCTTCTGTGTGGGTCTCACCGACCCCCAACTACCTGCCTTTGATAAATACCGAGATTTAAAAGGCATTCGAAAGGACGAGTGGGAGGGAGGTTCAATAAATTTTGGCCAATGACAGGACATATTTTGGAACAAACAAGGGAAAAGTTTCATGCTAAAAACTCTTTGGCCGGAGGAGAAATTGGGCCAATTAATGATGATAGTTTTTGCTCGCATTCTGATCATCCTAACTTTACAAAGTGAAAAAAAACAATTTATAAATGTTTCGACATTCATTCCATCGGTTATAAGATCTTGGAATGTTTGGGTCCCTTTTTTTTGTTTATTACGTTCACTATAAAAACGAATTCCAACTAATTAAGTTGAAATTCATTCCAACTTAGATTTCGACCTAGTTAAAGCCCATTTCTTGACCACAGCTAATGCTTAATAAATCCGTTGAAATCCATTCTATGACCACAGCTATAGTTTAATAAATTCATTGGAATCCGTTGAAATCCATTTCGTGTCCACAGCTATTGTTTAATAAAAACATCCTATTGAATCTCGTTGAAATGCATTCCTTGACCACAGCATCGACTCATTGATTGAAATCAGTTGAAATTCAGTACATTCCATGACCACAGCTATAATTCAACAAATTCATTGGAATCCGTTTAAATCCATTTCGTGACCACAGCTATTGTTTAATAAAAAAAATCCCATTGAAACTCATTCAAATACACTCATTGACCACAGCATCGACTCATTGAAATCAGTTGAAATACAAATTCCATGATCACAGCTATAGTTCAACAAATTCATTTGAATCCGCTGAAATCCATTTCGTGACTACTATCTTTAAGAAAAGTTTGGACTAAATCCTCGAATATCTGGGCGCCAAGTTATCACAAAGCGAATGAGAAAATGCAGGAATGCATTCATCATACAATTAACATGTCTTTTTTGTCCAATTTGTTTAATAGTGCTTGACCCCTTCTGAGAGCCCCTATGTCATGTTTATTTTGGAATGCTAACCAGCCTAGTCCGGGTTAAGGTCAGCAACTAAACCCGGGCTACATCTACCACCTGGTTGTTCGGAAACGGGGGTAGGTCCGATGACAGTAATGCGAATTAACTTTGCCCAGCATTAGGGCAAAAGGGGTTGAAGGGGGTCATTTATTCATTGAGCAAACGAGGAAAACGGAAATGGGGCATCCGGACCACAAGTTTTGTATCGAATTAATTGTGAAATTAACTTTGTAAGAAAGCGCACCAAGAATCTAGCAAGATCAAGGTTACTGCCACGGCCATCTTTCAAATTCAAAGTGGAAACAGATTTAATCTGTTTTGGAAATTCAGAAATGTACCAGTATTTGGATTAGTGCTGTCAGATAAGGTTTCTTACAAGAAGTCTGTTGTCAGTTTGGTTGGTTTTGGGAACAGTGCTGACAGTCAATTGTTCCTGGCAAGTATACAGTAGACTTATCAGGTTGGTTGGAGAACAGTGATTTCCTACATTAAAGTTGACAGGTTGGTTGGGTAACAGTGCTGCCAGACAGTGATTTCCTGCAAGAAGTCTGTGTTGCCAGTTTGGTTGGTTTGTGGATACATTGCTGACAAACAATTGCTCCTGGCAAGTACAGTAGACTTATCAGGTTGGTTGGAGGACAGTAATTTCCTGTATTGAAGTTATCAGGTCGGTTAGGTAACAGTGCTGTCAGACAATGATCCTTCAAGTACAGTAGACTTATCAGGTTGATTGGACAACAGAGCTGACAGACAATGATTTCCTGCAAGGTGCATGATAGGTTGGTTGAAGAACAGTGCTGTCAGACATTGATTTCTTGCAAGAAGAATAGGTTGGGGAACACTGCCGCCAGACAGTGGTTTCCTCGTATTATTTAGTTTTAGTGATTCCAAAGGTATACCTTCCAGACAAAATCCTTTAAAATTCGGCCACCACCAGTGCTCCTCCCCACCGCCTCTTTTCCATAATTCCCTCCTCCCATCCTGTCCATCGTGCCTCTGGGACCTATAGGTGCAATGGGTTTGGGCGTCGTTAAATAAACTGGAGAAGGGTATAAAAGGGGGATATTGGCACCCAGGGGCCACCAGCAACCCGTCCGTGTGGCACTGGGTCGATCCCGGCCGCTTCCAGGGGGCGGGTTGACGCATTTTTTTTCTCTTCTTCTTCTTCTACCCATTTCCACGGTGGAATCCCATTACACGCGCTCGTTGGTCAAACATCAAGGGGTAATCAAGAGGGGTTATGGCGATCCCTCGTTCTTCACCATTCTCTATTTTTGCCCCGTGAATTCCGAGGGGTACGAAGGTAGTCCATTAAGGGGGTCGGCGTGACAGCCCTGATGAAGCAATGCCACGCTCGAGAGCCCCCTGGAATGTGGTTGTGTGTGTGAGCAAGTGCGATTTCGGCCCCACTACACAGCTTCCGTCCCCTGGGGGCGAACGCGGTCTCTCTATGGGCCTCCCACGGCTCCTCTCTCTCTCTCTGAAACAGGTTGGGCGCATTCCACATTCCGATCCAATCTCATTTTTGTGCCCCCTTAACACTGACCCCCCTCCCTCCCCACTCTCCTCTTCTTACTCAACACAAAGCAACAGGTTGACCGTTAGAATAACAATTCCTCTGCACCAAAAAAAATGATAACCTGAAGCTCGCAAATGAACCGAATTTGCATTGAAATGCTCTCTTGGCGAATAATCTCCCTTCTCCATTGACGCAAATGCACTTTTTTATATTATTATTATTGGTTATTCAGTCAGTACTGTATTAGCATGGTCCATAAAGTTCTTATTATGCTATATGTAACACTATCTTCAAAGAGTTGGACCTTATGCAGATGTCTTTGACAGCATCACGTGGGTTTATGATAAATCATGGTCCTGTCTCATACATGTCACGTGGTGATGTAACTTTGTACAAGGTCCATTGGCTTTATTCCTGTTCAGCACCCTCTAGTGGTGTATGTGCTATTTGCATTGTAACACTATATGTTAAATCAGTTATAATCATAGTCCAGTATCATATATTAAATCCATACAAGTCACGTGATGAGGTCTGTGATGTAACTCTGCATAAGGTCCATTAGCCTTATTCATAGTCAGCATCCCCTGGTGGCGGATGTGCCATTTACATTGTAACTATATGCTAAATCAGTTATAATCATCGTCCCGCCTCATAACAAGTCCATACACGTTAAGTGATGCTGTCTGCGATGTAATTTTGCATAAGGTCCATTAGCCCAATTCTGTTCAGCACCCCCTAGTGGCGTATGTGAATTTTGCATGATAAATACAAATATGGCTTTAGTCGGTTATCATCATCGTCCAGCCTCATAAATCCACATAAGGAATGTGATGCAACTTTGCATAAGGTCCATTAGCCTTATTCCGGTTCAGCACCCTCTGGTGGCGTATGCACTATTTACATTGCATTTACAACATTCTATGACTCAGTCAATCATCTGTCCAAGCCTTATAATAAATCCATATAATGATTTAATGGTCACCATGACTCAATTTTGCATACGGTCCGTTACCACACACGAAGTTGAACAACATTATATAAGGTTCCCAAGTAATTTCTTGCATGCTAACTAGGTTGATTGTAAAACCCTGTTTTTGGTCTCCATTTTTTGTTGTTTTTTTACCTTGGAAATGGTGGCAACTCGTGTTTGAGCGGCAGCCTTTACTGCTTTGAGCTGCAACTGTTCGCTTTAATTTCGGGGCCCTTTCTGGGTATCATCCGCAAGGCTTTTTTTGCTTCTTTTTCATGGACCCCCTGGTGCAATTTTGAAACAATGTTTCTAAAAAAAAAAATGGCACGAAAAATTGCTGATGAATAGAAAGCTATTCTCATTGGGTGTTAGCTACAGGAGCGACCTATTTTCGTGTTCGGCACAGTGCCCTCTTGGAACCTAAACAGCTTAAGAACCACCTCGAAAAAAAATATTAACTTAAGAAAACTGGTGAAAAAAAAAAGTTAGCTGTCAATGAATGAGATTAAGCCACCTCCTTTGAATCAACGTGTGATGTCTTTGTAACGCATGGGCGCATTTTGGTGCAAATCATGGTTTTTCACCTTAGCATGGCCTCATTGGTGTTAACGACCAATCACCTCCTAGTGGTCATTTGGCAAGTTAAGGGCTGCATGACATTTCAATTTTGTTGCATTTGCAATACCTTTACTTGAAAACCAGGCTAATGGAGCAACCTGATTTGGAAAATCACACAAAGCTTTGGAGCTTCTGAAGTTTTAAGGTTTATGAGAATGTTGGCAAACTTGAGACTTGATCCCAACATTCCAATTATGTTCCCAAACTGCTCATAAATTGCTGAGGTAGGAAGAGTTTCATTTCGCCACGGAGGATTCATCACGCCATGGTGCAGTGCTTCCAAGATATGATTAATCTGAGAATCAAGATTTGCCACACTGTCCATGCCCAGTTGGCTCCACCCAGTGCTAGTTGGGATTAGAATACGCCGCTTTATAATTTTGCACGGCACTGAACGATTTTCGGGTACAAAGGATGGTTTCGAGCGCATAATTTTGAAAACTTGGAACAGGTTATTAAATAGGTTCATCCGCAGCTCTGGTTTTCGATAATGGATTTCTCCATTCGTCCAACAAATCAATGAGACCTGGTAAGATTAACTGAAAAGCTACTGTTAATTTGACCAGATTAAGAAACTGTTTCAATTATACAACGTTTCATGAGTGTCTTCAATGGTTTCTTGCATAAAGTAGCATCGGTGCATGTCATGGCATCTGAGACTCGTTCAAGTTCAGATATGACATCATTATTATCTTGAAATGTTGTCTACAATTAAGTTGTTGTTCTGTCCATCATCACAATCTTGATTTTAATTGTTAACAACCAACATTATTGTTAATATCGTTGTAATTCTTTATTGCTCATATGTTTTGCACTTCTGGAAGGCTAATGGACGGTGTCCCAAATAAGCGAATGAAACTGACTTTTGCTGTTTTAGTTGAATGCTGTCCATTACTTCATCAAAAATCTTCATTTTCAATGCTAACAACCAACAATATTGTTAATACCTTAAAAATTCTTCATTGCGCGTAAGTTTTGTACTTCTGGAAGGCTAATTAATGGACGGTGTCCAAAATAAGCAATTGAAACTGAATATTTGTGTTTTAGTTAAATGCTGTCCATGATTTAATCTCAAAATCTTCATTTTCATTGTTAACAACCAACATTATTGTTAATACCTTCAAAATTCTTCATTGTGTACAAGTTTTGTACTTCTGGAAGGCTCATGGAATATGTCCCAAACAAGCTTATAAAATTGACTATTGGTGTTTTAGTTGAATGCTGTCCATGATTTCATCATTAGAATCTTCATTTTCACTGCTAACATCCAATATTGTTGATAATACCGCTAAATTCTTCATTGTCCCCAAGTCTTGCACTTCTAAAATGGCTTCAAATCCACACTTTTAGCTGGTCTCTTGTACAGATTAAATCCAAAGTATAGGCGTATAAAGCCGACTATTTACTAAATTGGACATTGTTCTTTAAAATTTGTCCAAAAGTTAAGAGGGTCAGAAATCCTATTCCTACATTAGAAAAACTTCAAAAACAACTGTTGAAATGAATATTATGCATACGTTCAAAAACAAGTTGCTCTTGTCGTTTGCATTTCTATATCTGGCCAAGACTTCAACAAAGTTCACATTTATCAAGACAGTATGTGTTTAGTGTTCAAAGTCTAAATGTCAAGGGTCATAGCACCGCTTAGATGTGTAGGTGTACACGACTCCAGAATATTAACAGTTTTGAAGGCTCCCATTTGGTTGATACTTAGTCATATGCGCCTTGAACATGTTTCAAAGAAATCCGGGATGGGTTTGATGTTCGAGATTATCCATGGCGCCATGAAACACGATTCCCCAATTATCAAAATTTGGAAATTAAAAAAAAGGTCAGGATCATGGACTTCATGGAGGTCTCTGCCTGCTCCTATAATGATAAGCAAAGGGGTATCGATGCACTGATTGTATGCAGTCAGTGCAGTTGGCATACAAGGTGTTTAAACATGACATATGCCATCAAGTTCAAAGTTTTTCACACATATATATTTTTTTTTTCAGATTTCAAATTTTCAATGCATTCACCATCCATCATCGCAGCGGCTAGCATCGGAACTGCTGTGCGAGGGCTGACCGAAACAACTGACCAGTGGGCATCCCTAAACACCCTTCTGGCAAGGTTGCACGACATCACCAATATCGAAACGGTAAATTTATATTTATGTTAACGTTACATATTACCATTCGGGTCCATTCCTAACACTTTCCTACCTATCCCCGCCATTGAAGTAGCGCCACTTCTGGAACTTGGATCCATGACCAGTTTAAAAACTGTAAATTAAGTTCCATGAAATTACTTTTTTTTTATCTGACAAATGCATAGATATGATTCTTTATATTTTGATATCAAACACAGATTTATGGAATGAAAACTCAACTTTATACAAGCTTACATTTATCTGCATTCCCATACAATTATCCTCAGCGCACGTTATGCATATCTAGCGTTCGGGTATATAATACCAGCTTTAAAACAGAACTTAGTTCCACCAAGCGTTTAATGACTTTGCTTCTTTTTCTGACAAATGCATAGATGTGATTCTTTATAGTTTGATATAAAGTACACATGTATGGAATGAAAACTCGAATTGTTATTTCAGTTAACAGTTCCTAATTTCCCAAACTACTATCGTCCCCAAGCGTTTTAAGCACTTTTGCGTGCAGAAAAAACATGGCGATTTGCATCACCTGCATACATTAAACATTTTACCAATACCACGGGTGTCCAAAGCAAACTGCGAATGGACCACCCCAAGACCAACGTCGACTATACTTTGTTTACATTTGAAATGGTGTTTTTAGTAATATTCACCACTTTTCCATGTGCCTCCCGATGGTTTCTGGTGTCATCATTATGCTCATCACCACTGCCACCATCGAAAGTCTCCCCCACGAAGGCACTGTCACCCACTTGGCCTAGGCTGGTCCATGTCTGGGGTTCAATCGCCTTCCCCGACGGGATTTTCAACTGCAATTTGACTCCCATTTCTCTGTGAATTATGAAAGGGTTAATAGACTGGCCAGCAGACGTGAGTCAAAGCATTCAAGTTTGGAAAAAAAACCCGAATACTGTGCATGAGACTTAATCAGCGAAGATTATTAATTCCTATTTAAGTGGAGGAAGTCGTTACGAAGCCTATTATTTCATCAGAACACATAAAGAAGACTTTAAATACATGCTACTAATAGGGGCAGCGAATTGTCCCACCAACCGCTAAGTGGCCCTACACGCCTGCACGTGCTGGCATTGCGCATGCACTCAATTCTTAATTCTGGAAGTCAGCCATTTTGTTATTATCTTTTCACTTTTACAATTAAAGTACTGCAGTAAATAGCCAGTATGGCTCATTGGGGTTGTCATCGATCCCAATAATGTTATGTCAACCCTCCACTGATTACAGCCTAGACAGTCAATAACTGCAGTTCCTTGTTTTGTACAGAGCTGATGTCAATTCCTTATTCAAACTTTCTGTATCTTCTGACTTCAATGACCACAAGTTGTTGCAAATTTGTCTTTATGACCAAATGACTGCATGTTTTTGAGTGAAAGACAGTCAAGAATCTTTGTAACACAGTATACTTTTGTCAGTGCAGAAACACTCACTGTATTCTGGCTTCAAGGACCAAAAGTTGTATATTTGCTTTCAGGAGCAAATTACTGTCTTCAAACATGCGTAATGACTGAATGAAAGCAGTCTAGAATCTTTCTAACACAGTACACTGCTATCAATGCAGTATCTTGTACTATATTCTGACTTCAAGGACCAAAAGTTGTTGCAAATTGGTCTTCATTGACTGCTGTCAATGCAATATTTCGACTTCAAGGACCAAAAGTTATTGCAGATTTGCCATCATACGACTGCATGTCTTTGAATGAAAGACAGTCTTTCCAACACAGTATTTTATACTTTATTCTGATTTCAAAGACCAATTGCTACTGCAGATTTGTCCGAGAAAATGACTGTCTTCGAACATGCCTAATGACTGAATAAAAGCAGTCAAGAATCTTTCTAACATAGTTTGCAGTACAAGTTCACTATAAGAGAGCTAATGAATAAAAGACAGTCAAGCATTCCTACGCCTGACATTGACTACTGCAAGCCTACAGACTGTCGTGGCAACAATCTTCCTTCAAGAACCACAAAGTACAATGTTCGAAGTTGGGAACTGTTTAATGGAAACTGTCCAATAACTCATTAGTCAACCTGATGACTTCCGATCACGTTGCCACTGAGTGCTTTTAAGGAAACGGTGTTACGTGTTGTCTGGGTGTAATATTACTTTCCTATATTGACTCTTGAATACAATTGACCGGAAATTGCCAAAACTCAGGTTGCACCTTAAGGCGACGGCGCCTAGCTGTTTTGCATATATACATATTATTCCGATACCTGTCACATCAATGAATGGAGATGCAATTTACTACTCGATAGCGGTAAAACATTCCTCAACGGTGTAAAAAGGGGGGGCTGAAAGGATTTTGTTGCATTGTTTTCTGAATCTGGTGACCTTTAGATTAATAGTGTTGCAACAAGGTCCTCCCATAACGCATTCCCAATTCGTACTTTCTCATGAAAGTACCCATCAAAGTTTTCTATCATATTTTACACCCGTCAGTAATCCCCAGAAATACATAGAAGTAACTTTGAAAAATGTAATCTGGTAACTGATCGATTTTTGTGGCCACCCTGTAGAATGTATTTGGTAATATAAAACCTTGAAAATGCCCCAATTTAAGGTTTAGCATTGTATTTGTCCACCATTTAGAACATGGAAAATTGAGTATTGGTCCCAGAATTGTGCATGCCTAATTCAGTCGCGTATTGTCCTGCTGTGACCCCAGGACCCCAGGCTGACCACCACCCCCCGTGTTGTGGTCAGCGTGAAATTCTTCATTCGGCACTTAGCTCAGAATCTTGTACTTGTGTGGAGAGGTGACAAGAGCTTTTCTACAAATGAGTACGGAGGGGTCATGCTGAAATTAGGGGCTAAATGGACCTCGGACAGGCTTTTGGCTGCACCCTTCTTCCTATTTTCGGTTTAATGGTAGCCCATGGGGAAGCCATGACAGAAATCGATGGTCCCTAATCTCAAGCAAGGCAAAAAGAGTTCGTTGGACGTTAACAACTGTAATTGCTGTTACCAAGGTGGGCAGGGGGTCTTTTTTGCATTATACCTTATATTCCTCAAATCTTGCCGACGTTCTAGGAAGTGGGATGGACAGACGCCATTTTTGAGGATTTTTACGAGCATCGGTGTTTTGGACCACAAACGTCTTCCTTTGTTAAAAACTAGTAAAAAAAGATTGAACTCTCACCAGGAGAAAACAGTAAAGTTTAGCATGTGTCTGTTCACACGCTTATTTATCAATGGAATATTTGATGAATTCCACCTGTCATGGATGTCCCCAATTAACATCTTACCAGGATATGGAAATTCGTGTATCATTTAATTACAGTCTATAATGTCTTATGTAAAGAATTTTTTTTTTATAAGTTAAGTTTGGTTATGTTAGGTCAAGTTTTTGTTCGTTTGGACATTTTGTCCTAGAACAACTTTTTTGGATAAGTTTGAAGGGATGATATACCAATAAGTCTGAATTTCGATAGTTTTTTATATTATTATAACTAAAACCAAGAACGGTCACGCTAATAATCCGAGCCGATTAAACGAGAAATTTTGAATAAAATCAATTGAAATGTGCGAGGACCATTAGCTTTTTTGGAAAAGTTTGAAGGGAAGATAATACCAATAAATATCGATGTCGAAAGTTGTTCATATTTATCATAACTATTAGTAAAACCAAGAACGGTCACGCTAATAATCCGAGCCGATTAAAAGCCAAATTTTGAATAAAATCAGTTGAAATGTGCGAGGGCCATTAACTTTTTTTTGGATAAGTTTGAAGGGAAGGTAACACCAATAAGTCTGAATTTCGAGTTTTTCATATTATTATAACTATTAATAAAACTAGAGCACGGTCACGCTAATAATTCGAGTCGTTTAAAAGCCAGATTTGGAATAAAATTAATCGGTTGAAATGCGTGAGGTCGTGAAGAGGGCGCATGCGCACACGTAAATTTCGACCGGCGTTTATTAAATTGTTAAAATTAATTACGTGACCACCCCTTATATACAAAACAAGTCCAGCTGTTTTGATATAAGTGAAATCTGGCCAACAGATACACGATTTTTGCATTCACCCATATTATATGATATCATTTCACAAGTAAAACAAGGCGAGTGGTGGAATATAAAGGGTTGTTGAAACTTACCCCTTCTAACCCCGCTTTTGGGTTTTGAATTCCACGCTATAGTTCGGGTTAACGAGGTTTAATGTTGCTTCTTTCTTCTGCTCGCTCCACCCCATTCATAAATTACTTTCATTCATGTTTCCACGTTGTTTTTCGACGGCCATTTTTCATTCATTAAATTCATTCCAAAGAGGTCTTTGGAACGCGGTCTTCATTTACATTTTGAGAGCCAATTTTCAGGCAGTTTATTCTCTTTTTTTTCTGTCTTTCTCTGGATAATGATTATGCGTTACCAGTAGGTCTTCATACGTTTTAACTAATTTTAATACTTAAAAAATTTGCTCGAAATCTTGAGATCTCGAAGGCCGTAATTTCGCCATTATCGCCCCCTTTGGGCCCTGAGGCCAATGGCGGCGGACTTCTATGATAACCTCTCACGCAGTAAATTATGAAAATGGTTGTCTGTTCGAGTTTGTCTTTTAAAACGATGGTCGTGCCAGCGAGATAACTGAAAATCGTGATCTGAATTTATGCTTGAATATTTATAATTAATTAGGGGCGAACTTGATAATCCTAGTAGAATGGAACGTTGAATCCAAGATGGCGGCTAACTTGATGAGACTGGACTGATTCCAAAAGCCTTTTTTGAAGATTATTCACTTCTTGATCCTTTCACTAGTTATGTTTATTTGCAACGTGGCAGTAAAAAAAAAAAAAATGCTTCCCCAGAGGGCGCTTAGTCAGTTAATGTCTTCGTGCCCTTTGGATCTTCACCGCTTGTTCATTAATTTGCATATTTTTAAATAAACATTCGAGTTATCAAACATTAAAGACCGCGAACACAAGACAAACATAGCTATAGATACAAAATGTCAGTTCATTACGGAGATTACCACGCAAAACCCTCAAATTTGCATTAAAATTGGTTGAAATTTGCATGTGCGCATGCGCTCTTGTCATACGCAATTAATTGTAACCGATTAAAAAAAATGGAATTTGCATAAAATCGGTTGAAACGTGCGAGGCATGTATATTTCAGTTCATTTTTTTCTTAAAATCCGCTAAAATTAGTTGCGTGACCAACCCTAACGTAATGATAAACCAATTTCAATAGTTGGGTAATAGAGGCGGTCACGCAAGTAATTTTAACCGATTAAAAATTGTAATCTGCATAACATTGGTTGAAACGTGCGAAGCATGTATTATTTCAGTCGATTTTAAAAAAAATCCGCTTAAATTAGTTGCGTGACCAACATTAAGGTAATAATACATAAAATGTAATTTGCATAAAATTGGTTGAAAATTGCGAGGCATGTAGTATAATATTCCAGTCGATTTAAAAAAAATCTGCTAAAAATTAGTTGCGTGACCACACCTAACTTAATAACACACAAATCTCAATAGTAAAAGGGCCTTGACAATAATCCAACAGAAATTTACCCCTTTTAGTTAATTCCTATTTTGTTTCATAAGAATACACGTTTAGACTGTCATTTCAGAAGAGCGTGTGCAAATATGGGTACATGTTATGTAAGAAATCTTCACAGGAGAGGAGGATATATGTATGTGTTGTAGTTTGTATAAGTGAGACTTAAGTCGTGCAACAAGACACACATTGAGCGGCTGTGACAAGTGTGCTTTTTGCTGTTTCGCATCGCTTCGAGGGATGCTGCCTCCTCCTTTCCTTTTCCACTCTGGTGTGTGGTCTCAACCCCGCCCTTTGCCAGAGCCTGGGAATATTGGAAAAAGACAGGGGCAGCCTTGACCCCGTGGCGATCTTGCATCCTCTCCTGATGGAAGACCACCAGGGGGCGCTGCCAATGAGGGGAGTAGCATCTTCCGAAAGCCAAGCTAGCACCCTGCATTCACATCTTATTGTGTCCAAATAACATAAATAATAGGTATCATCAAGTAGGTGGCTGCGTCATTGGAATGCCTTAGGGGCCATTTGAAAAGGACGTCCCCGAAATTCCTCCTAAAATTGACCCCACCCTCATCCCCTGTCCATTCAGCGTGAAAAGCAAATAAAACGAGGCTGTAATCCTCATTTTATTTGAAGTTCTTAACAAAAATTCAAAATGGCGGACAAGGGTGCAAAATTATGGAACGCTATTTAAGGCAAACATTTTCTAAATTAGTGATATATTAAATTCCACAGGTTTTAATTTGGACCCGTTATTTCTCCCAAATAACATTTGGGACTTTAATCCTCATTTTATATCAAGCTCTTATCAAAACTTCACAGACAATTGGAGAAAATTCAAAATGGCGGCCAATGGTGCAAAATTATGGAAACACTATTTATGGCAAACGTTTTCTAAACACATTAATTAGTGCTATATTAATTTCCCCAGGTTTTAATTTGGGCCCGATATTTCTCCCTTGAAGGCTTTAATCCACATTTTATATCAAGATCTTATCAAACCTTCACAGATAATTGGAGAAAATTCAAAATGGCGGCCAATGGTGCAAAATTATGGAACACTATTTAGGTCAAGCATTTTCTAAACACATTGATTATTAACACTAATGCATTTTCAAAGTTTTAACAATACATGTGCAAACAGGTTTTAAAACTACCAGCTGGTATACAATTGAATTCGAACAATTGTAAAATGGCTCCACCAGCAGGGGGCGCTAGCATAGCGATGGGAATTTCCCTACACCACTACTCCAGTACCACACTGCTCTTGTCCTAGATCCACCACTCCTGCAGTTTTAAAACTGTGTTCAACTTGAGCCGTCTCATCTGCATAGACGCCACCAAGGGTGGGGAAAAATGAGGTCTCGAGGATTGTGGGGTGGGGAATCCGGTGTGGGGGTTAGAATGTCACTTGGAACGAAGCCATGCCAAGGGGCGCATCCTGTGCTCCTATTTCCTCGCGCTTCGAGGGAGGCCCTGCTTCGAGTTCAATTACCACGGCAGCATTCGGTTGGCAACCTGATGGATGCCCCATGCCTCTCTCCGCCGTCCACCCCCGCTTCACAACGCCACCATGCGTCAGCCATAGCCGCCACTTCTTGTTCAATGCGGGAATGTCTCCCAACCATCTGGTTCTCCAGTCCCACAAAAAAAAACTCCCAAAAAAAAAAAACCGCCTTCGTCAGTCTGACATTGCCCAAAAATGCACTGGCTAGAAACGTCCCCGGAGTCCGTTGGCCCACACTGTCTCCGTTTTTTGTGCATGACCGATTGTTGGATGCCCTTGAATTGTCAGAACTTTCTCTATGGGTTGCCATCGAAAAACATCTCTTGTTTTTTGTGTGTGTTGGCGATGTTTTGATGGTTTTTGGCAAGAAGGGAATTTCCCGTTCTAATGCAAACTCAGGTGTGCTGCCGTTTATCACTTCTGCAAATGTTAGTAATGTGATATGGGGCGATGTTGATATGGTAACCCTGGAAGGACAGCTCGGAATTCTTCAAATGTACAGCGCCTCTAAAAATTGGCCGTGACTGTCTTATCTTACTCTCCATATTATTCTTCTATTCTGACTTGCATGCATGGGGCATCCCCGGCAATGTTTAGGTCCTCTATCACCTTAGACATATTAGGGCCTATAAACCTCAACCATCATCATTTTTAGTGAAAATGTGATTTGTACGATGTGCTGCAGCGACAGGGTCTCCAGGCTCCAGCAGCCTTGAAAATCAGGAAATGTGCTTGATATACTAGTATATTCTTGAATTTCCTGTCCGCGACGGGACATTTCTGTTATTAGGAGGAACAATACAATATAAAACTTATTTTTGGAAAAAAATTGTTTAGAAATAATCACCGCGATTATTGGTGCGAGGGGTAATTGAAAATGTTAAAGAATGAGACTTGAAATCCTTGAAAATGTAAAGAATGAGACTTGGAATCCTTGAAAATGTAAAGAATGAGACTTGGAATCCTTGAATTTTATCCTGTAAATTTACTGGACAGTCCGCTGCAAACAAGTTTGGCTCCTTATTCAGTATGCCCCAACAATTTTAGCGCCATCTTGTGTACCATTTCCACAAATTTGCAAGTGCTGATGGAAAATTAAGAGAAGGCAATCCGTGCATCACAAGGAAAACGCACGTAGAAGTAGTTTCTTTGTTCGACTAATTTGGAAGAGCAAAAAACCTCGGGGTCTCCTGGAGTTAGCATGAACCTCTGATGTGATATATGAGCAAATCGGCCACACTGTTGCACTTCTGGTAGATTTGCCCGAGGAAATTACGGCGACCGTGTCACGGGCGATTCGTCACGCTCTTCTACCTGGTGGGTGTCTGGCTAATGAAAATGTTGTCGAGCTCGCTCATGCTGACACGAATGCTGCAGCAACAGTCTCTTGCCCGGGATTTCTACGGCTGTTTTTTTCCCTGGCGAATATTTGTCCGTAGATTACTACAAAGTTGCATGAGCGGCATCAAAGCAGCCGATTAATTACCTCATTACCGTGTCCGTATCAAGGTGCTATTTTCCCACATGACTAACCCGTGTACTGGCTCGGGATCTTTTGATCAAATTAAATCCATTGAGAAGTTCTTCACAGTTGCATTGAAATGTGAAAACGAGGGGGCAATAAGCGCTCAAGCATCTCCATTTTTTTTTTTTTTGCATGTTGGCTAACGAAGCAAGAAGAAATCCTGTTTATCATTTTACACCGGTTTGGCTTACAATCCCGGCGTTTTCAAGTTAACGAATTCTACAGAATTATTTTTATGTCAAATTACTGGAATCAAAAATTACACCACTGATTAATCTTAAGTGCCATGGTCTTGAGACGGGACAATGGTTATAATAGATTTGAAGTCATTGGATTCCACCCGTGACGAAATCTACACAAGGCCCATTCTTGGTCTAGTTACATTTTCAGAATTTTTTATGAAAGCTGGCACAGTTTTTGTGATAAAGTAGTTGATTCGTTAACTCAAATCAATCTGTGGGGCTCCACCGACGTAATCTCTATAAAAATATTTTTTACCATCAACATTTAGCGGCTTGTAATAAGTAACGGGATGTCACACTCAACACAAATTGGCTCAATTAAAAAGCTTTTAATAACAAAACTAGTAATCACAGCCGATCAAACATTGCATGATAACCAGATTCACACTGCCGTCAACTCCATACGAGCTGATCCGAGAGTTTGCAATATTCGAGTAAAACTCGCCGGTTACTTTCGGGGCACCGAATAACAGTTTCGAACAGTTCCGAAGCCCGAAAGATGTTGCCGGTTTCGAATGTTACCAAATGCACACGGTGAAAAGTTGGGTTGGCCGAAACGTATTGCTGGTTGCGAACGGTTTTGGTTCCCATGACCGAACCTTACCAAATGTACAACGAACCATCGGCAGGGCCAAGGTAGCCCACCGCGATGAGGATGACGTCCAGAAGGGTCCACACGCCAAGTCCTCCGAAACTAAACAACTTGCCGATACCCTCCTGCCAGTGTCCCAAATAGAACCTGTCGGCACCGAAGCCGCCCAGGGTAATGCTGAGCACCAGCGCCGTGGTCCACTTGTAGCCGGCGGTCCAGTTGCAGGCGAGGTACCTGGGAAAGGTCCTGTTGCCCAAACACACCACGTTGCTCTTGGCCGTGCAGTTGGTCTTGTAGCGTTCTTTCTCGCGCTGCGTGTTGCCAGACTTGCAGTGGCGCTGCCGGTCAAAAGGCTGGCACGTCTGCTCCCAGGACTCCACTTGGTAGCAGTAACGGCACACCATGCTCACCTGGAAGGGGGCGTTGTGGGTGCAGTTGACCCCCTGATTGGCAGTGCACATCACCACCACCTCCTGGCCGTAAACACAGGTGTGGTTGAAAGTGCAGTTGATGCATTCACCGCCTAGCTTGAAGCACTGCAGGCCACTAGGGCACATGCTGACCTGCGCATCGTCGCCACCAGGGGCACTGGTGTTGTGGTTCCTATGCTTTGGGACCCAGTCGCTCTGGTGATCGCTCAAGCTACTAGGGGCGCTGGTGCCGTCGATGCTGGCTATGGTTGTAATGGCGTCTGCGGTTAGGCCTAACTCGTCAATATCGCTCGGACCTGCCATTGCCGCTGCTGAAAGCAAAATTATTCCGAGACATAATAATCTGCGGGGGATCCTCACCTCGAATGCGCTCATTGCGGACGGGAACGGTGGTGAAACGACATCCAGAGCCGGTGGGAAAACTGCTCGTTGTCAGCTTGTTGATGTGGGCGAACTTGCCTGCTTCCAATGGCCGCTGAAAGCAGGCTTTACCCGTGGCGCCATTGAGCGGGCGCTTTATGAACTAGCGGCGCGGGAAATTCAAAAGTGGAAAAATTTCAAACTTGGGCCTAACTTATTTTTATTATTTCATATCTTTAAAGGAATTTAGTTATTGGTTCATCTATTAAAACAGCTCCTCGATGAATGAAAATTACGCTTTTTAAATCATCTTTATTGCTACGAAAAACCATTATTAAAGAATTTGAACAGCACAACTTAGTAAATCCAAGATACGTGTTGATTTAAAAGTTCACACTATCATGAGCTGTAATTAGTTAACCCTTTCCCAAACACTAAATAATAAATAAGTACTGGTAATTATTCTGCTACACATTAATGATACACTAAAGCATGGACACTGAGGTTAGGGCCCACATGCATCCAGTTTTCAGAGGTGTTACTTACAAAGTAGTTCATTACAAGCAATCTTTGTGTGCAGTCATTGCCATTGTCAGATTTATTAATGTGAAGTTCATTATCTTTTGCAGGATGTGCTACGCTCTTGTTTGGAGCAAATCGAAGAAATGGTCATGTCGAAAATGGCGTCGTATAACGGAGCACAGGCCAACGCCAATTCGTCCTCATCTGCAAAGTCTTCCGGCACGGCAATGGCAAAAAACTCGATGGGGTCCGACAAGATCGCCTCACGGGAGACGCCGGACTCCGACTACAGCCAGGCGGAGACGCCGACGGACGTTCGGGACGTGGTGCCCTTGTTGGACTATTATTAGCAAGCCCGTACATTCCAGTGTGGAGCAGTGCCGGACCAGAGCAGGGCGGAGAGGATGGCTCTTGACGTTACTGGAGAGAGGGACACAGTGATGGAAGCTTCACCCAGAGCTCTCCGAGATAACCCCTGTATTGTTACATATCCACCTTGGCTACTTCTTGAGTGTTGCCTTGATCGTGGACAATCAAGAAAACTTTTTCTTACAGCTTTTCCTGAACTTGGTATCTCGTTGGGCCAGTATTGGCCAATCAGGCCCATTCTTCCATTCCCAAGCTGTTGTTCAAGTTTAGCACGGTCAAAGTATTCTTGGCCGCAAATAATGCGGCTACCTCCAAAGGTGCGTTAGGACTGCCGATAGCATGAAACTTCTCAGATATTAGGAAGATCTCAATTACCGAAGAATCCGTTTTATCAGTGCCTTAACCATAAACCAAACGTCCCAACTTGCAAAAGTCCGGCAGTCAACCTAACGCACCGTTGGAGTTCAAAAGGCAAAAACACCCATCTAAACCTGGAGGAAATTAACAGTCTTCCATACAATCTTGCTCATTTCATTGTTTTTCTTCAAATTAATGCCAATGTACAAATTCATCCAGTCCTGGTTTATATGGTTGTTTCCAATGTTCTTTTGCCTGAAAATCTCAAGTAATAAAACGTTGTTGTCGAGTTAAGAAACCCTCATCCCATGCTCGTCGCTGTTCATACCACCGATAAGTATCGCACCATTGAAAAAAAAAACATGAGCTATAGGTCTCAAGTATGTTCAATAATGGTTTGGGCATTATCCTCTTAAGGGGATTCTGATTTTTTTGGGCCCTGACATTTTGCCAGTCTTTGCCATACACGAGAGAGATGCCTGCAGTACATAAGATGGTATGGAACCGAATAAACGTATTGCGCAGCCAATGTGGACAGAAAACCAGTCTTCTGGAATCTGTTCCTCTACATGTGTTTATGGAACACGCGTAAAAAAAAATGCAAGTATATTGATACTGCTCTATGCTAGTCAAAGAATAATTTTTTGTAGGATTGTAGCCCGATTTCATACAGTATAATCACGATGTTTCAGTGGTGGCGTGCACGGCCCTTGGCAGTATCCTTGGCTTTATTTTGATAGCTATAGGCATTTATGCTCACCGCACAACTGCTTAGCAATGTACAAATTATCTGAAGCGAATGCGATGTTAAATGTCTCGGTGCTCCAATGCACCGTTGAAATCAATTTGTTAAGATATTGTCTGCAACCAAACTTAAGTTGCGGCAATATAAAATTTATGAAATTCTGAATTCACATTTGCCATTTCAGAAACTGGCTTCTTGCATAGAGGCGTTTTATCATTTTGTTTTCATTCTAAAATTTCCAATGAGCTTAAGAATTACAGAATGGGCAGTTGCAGGTGTGCCGCTGATTGGTGCACGTTGTTTAGTCGAAACGTTAATTTTCTATGAAAATGGTTTCTTAATTGTTGCGGCATGTATTTGATTGAGGCATTCCCTTTTATAGTTTTTTTATACCTTTTTTTAAAAGAAAACATTCAAAGTCGTGTCTGTATCAATTTTCCATTTTAGACATTATGACTAAATGAGAGTCATTGTCTTTGTAAAAAAAAAAAAAAATTTTAAAAATGCAGCAAATTGATGAATTTAGATTGTTCCAATGAATGACATTGTAATATCTGAATGTGTGATTAGAAGCCTGATTTCAAGTAATGAGCTATATATTCTGACGGGTGCATCCTGGCGGCAATGTACAGACCGACAGGGCTTTCTTCCAGGGACCAAGGCCTTTTATACTTGAATGGTTGTTAAAGATATGTATTATGTTGTATTCTTAGTAACTTTTTTATTATTAGGGCATTTCAAGCTTATAACTCGTGGTCGCCAATTTGTCATTTGTTCGCATGTAGCAGAAATGCATTATGAATTTTTTACTGTATTTCAAGACCGAATCGCTGGGATTACGTGTGATCGGTATAAAATGTCTTATCGATAAACCATCCAATATCACACGAGATTTTGTTCGAGATGGCCATCTACCAAAACTTCTTTATTTTAAATTTAGCTCGCACAATTGCATGGGACCAAATAGTTTTTTTCATGTACCAAATCTGTTGCAAATCTTTGTTTGTTGATAATTTATGCATGAGTGTGTCTAGCTGACTGTTCCTTTTTAGCAATTTCAAGTGGTTATGTCTGTTACTTTCATTATACATGTATGCCGAGAATATCCATATCGATCATTGTTTCAATGAATACCTTATGCTATGATTCCCGTAATTCGCTCGTACCAACGGCACGAGTATCATAAAGTTTTTTTTTACGGTCCGAAGTACATCGATCATTCAACTGTACTCCCCCTTCTTTTGCATCTACTATTTGAGTAGAAGGTTGGCATAAGGAGTTCATTTTTACTCCAAAAAGAGACATTGACACATTGATCTGGATTTTGTTGCAAAATTCATAATTTTTTTGCAGCACAAATCCCCTATTACTCTGAATCGGATGCAGTAAAAATATTCAGCCTGAAATGTTTATGTGCCTTTGGAGTAACCTTACGGTCGCCTCTACCTGTACATATTTTCGTTGTAAATGTAGAAATGTCACACACGCAAGGGTTCGGCACGCCAAATTCGACCGAGTACCAATGCGAGTAACTGGCATTGGTACAGGCAGCACCCCAAATTATAGAATTTCTCACAGAATAATCCGAGGAATGGGAATATTTATAACCGCGGTGATAGACTATTTTCTTTTCGGCAGAACTATACAAACAATATGCTTCCACGTACTATTAATGAACTAATTCTGCACTTTAATCCCAACTAAACATTTTAACGTGCCATTTTTTTCTCTCTCGAGGGGACCATGAAGTAATATGCCAAATACATTACAATTCTCATTTCAACTGTGTATACCTCATACGCCATTGCATTTAACTAATAATAGTATGGACTGGGCTCAAACCCACAGATCGACTCTCAGGATCTATACAGTAATTACAATAAGTGGGGAAAGGGCACCTAGTTGCCCCCTACCCACAAATCAACACTATTTATCAGAATCGCTATTCGGTTTAGCATTTCGGAATCCAATTTGCCATAGTATTGCTTCAGTTGCCCTTATTCCATGTGATGCCCCAACATGTTATACCACGGTATGTCTTGCCTTCCCAAGCCTCTGTCAGACTCAATTTTTTTTGGAGTTTTGAGGGGCCTGTAACTTCTCACGCTAAAACCACTCCACTTATTGGTTTTGGTGAATCGGTCTTATTGATAACACAAATCATCTTTCATGGCAGTGTGTAAATTGTGATAACAAAAAAAGGTATTTTTACCAAGTTTTTTAGAAATGAATGATCGCTGATACATTTTTGCTCAGGTCATTTTTGTAAGGTTTTGGAATAAACTTTAATCTACCTAGTATTGTTCGATTATATAATTTGTTTTGTGGTGCTTCGAGTAGATTTGTTTTTTTGTGATCTCCAAAAATCTACGGGTCGGTAGCCGATGTCTTATAATTTTTGGTTGAAGCGAGGAACTCGTAACGTTATCTTTTGTTTCAAATGCACTGGCATCTTCTTCCCCTTTGTTTTATTCGCTATATAGTGTCGATTATACATTTATGTTCCGATGCCGGCTAGTCCAAAGTTTACTTTGTTTCTTCAAGACTATCGTTGCGTGCCACTTGCTGCTTCTATCTACTTTCTTGAATTCTCGCTTTACGTGTGTTAATGAACTTGTACCGGTATTCGTTTTTTTTTTTTGCCATTATGGAAACAAAGTTATTTGTGCGACCTTGCAAACTTCTGTAATGCATACCAGCAATAATTATATTAATAGATGATGTTAGATGCAGTTTTATTGTTTTAAAGCCATCCATTTCTCAACTTTTTTTTATACTTGCAATAAAGATGAATAAAATGTCAATTTAGTTGTTTTAATTTGGTCTCTGTCAAACATGTTTATACCATAATTTCGGAATGCTGCATTTTTTAATTACAAAAGCAATTGCAGCAGAAACGGCAAATAATTTTTTTTAAAAACATTTCAAAAGCTACAATGAGTGAAGTGGCTTGCTATCGATCAGCCAAACTGGTTTGGATTTCTCATAATCCTTCCCTTACAGAAAGTAGTGGTAGCAAAATAGTAGTAAACTGCTAAAACTCATGTTTTTTTGGCAATTTTTTAGAGCCAAACTAGCAATCACTAGTATTTTGGGAAAACCGACCACTTTTGGATGTCTACAATCTGTTAGGAAACTTATCGACTTCGTCATCAATTTATCACAAATTGTTACGTCTGATAATTTACCAACTTATTTCTAAACAAATATGATTGCCAGTTAAGTTACCTAAAAAGTAGTACTTTTCTGATAATTTTCTGCTTGTGACAGATATTACAAATTGATTGCACGACCGATCAATACATAGTAATAAAATGATGAGTTTTGAAACAAATATTACCGGTTTATTACCAGTTTGTTTCTGTAAGGGTTTGGTAGTACTCTAAGAAATGCCAAAAATTGATAATTGCTTCGGGTAATCAAACTATTCAAGCCAGAATTATGTCGATGGAACCCCTATATTCATCCGCCCCAAATTTCGTTTCCGATATTCTGTTACAAATCCAATATTTACCACCACATGGTCATCCATGTTAAGTGGTACCCAAATATGACCGTAGTTAAACAAAATCCAAATTCATTCAATGATAATGTGATTGGAACAACTTTCGGAAGCGAGTGAATCGCTGGGAAAGTAGAATTAAAGAATTATAACAATTATTAAAAAATAATAGGAAAAAAAACATATTGTATTCGTCCGTCCCTCACGAACGGTTTAATGATGAATACAGAGGTTCCACTGTATAAGGGAATGGCATCATAAATATTGAACCCCATATAAAGCCTCAATATAAAACCGGCTAAAAATCAATAAAAATCGGTCCTTCATCTCAAAAGATAATACGTATTATTGATGGGTATACCAAAGGCACTTTACAGGCACTAGTATAACGTACAGTGTGGGGCTTTTTCCAACATGCATGCCAAAGTCAGTTTGGACAGGAACTGATTGAAAGCAACCAGATAGTCCATGCATCTTACTGTATTTGGATGGTTGAATCCGCAGTTTCTTCTAGACGAGACCGGCATCCTTGGCCATGCCATAAAATATCGAGTTTTTGTTTTGAAGGAGTTCCATCGGAGAGTCCAATTCCTTGATTTTGCCTTTGTCTAATACAATTATCCTGTAATGGTGATACGAATTAGTTATCAATCTTTCTAAATGACATCGTACGGAATGTCGCAGTGCCGTTAGTTACCTGTCTGCATCCATTATGGTGTTGAGACGGTGGGCTACCGTCAGAACTGTACAATGAGCGAATTCCCTTCGGATAGTGGCTTGGATGAGATCGTCCGTCTCCAAATCGACTGCAGCAGTCGCTTCGTCCAGAACTAAAATCTGGCTTTTCCTTAACAGGGCTCGCGCAAGGCAAATCAGCTGCCTTTGGCCCACACTAAAGAAAAGAGGAGTCCTATTAGCAAAAGTGTTCGCCCAATAACTCAACAAGTGACACTGTTATATAAACATTAATTCGTCACATATCACATACAAGATAAACCGATGTTGATATTCTGAAAGATCAAATATACCAAGACCTACCTAAGATTTTCACCACCTTCGGAAACTTCGTGCAAGAGTCCCGCTGGCAGGGTACAAATGAACTCCTTCAAATGAGCGTGTTCTAAAGCAGTCCAAAGGTCACTATCACAATGAACATTGAAGGGATCTAAGTTGCGACGCAGAGTTCCGGAAAATAATACCGGATCCTACAGAAACAACAGACATGGTTCATCCTAATATTCTGGGAGAAATACTGCAACGACCATTTAATACGTAACCCAAACCCAAAATTTTGTTGTAAACTTCAGTCTTATACTTCACGATGAACATACCTGTGGAATGATGGTTAGTCTGGATCTAAGTTCGTGTAGGCCCAGTTTCGATATGTCTACTCCGTCAATGACGATGGAACCAGCGGTAGACTCAATGAGCCGAAACAAGGCAAGCGTAAGCGAGGATTTTCCAGCCCCGGTTCTGCCGATAACTCCCACTTTCTCGCCTGCACGGATGGTGCATGAAATCCCTTTAAGCACGTTGTCCAATTCTTCCCTGTACCTTGTAGAATATTTATCAAAGCTGATAGTGCCGCGACTAGGCCAATCGATTGGAGGGCACGAGTCCGGTTTTGTCCAATCGGACTAGGAATTGAAAAGTTATTAGAAGTCGATAAAACGAATCCTACCAAACCAATGTTCGCGTTGAAAATCAAATTACCTCTTGAGGAATACTTGTGATGTAATCTGTAATCCGCTCAACTGCAACAATGTTAGTTTCGATCATGCTGTTTGCATTGAACAACACCTTCAAATTAGCGGTTATCTAAAGATAATTAGAACATTTTAAAAATGTGCTTCGACCGTCTAGGCGACCGACGCATGCATCTGTTACTAACCATGATTGTGTAACTGACAATGAGTCCAACAGTTCCCGGGGTAAACGTGCCAGTTTGGAACACGGCAAAGAGTGCAGCAGAAAATAGCAAGATGCCGCCCAACAACTCCATTCTAATTATTAGCCATCTAAAAAACAATTTTTTTGTTTATTATCGGCCATTATATGCAGTCAAAGTCAGTTCACAGAATTGTTTTCTCACCTTTGTGCAACTATCGAAAGGTATGCGCAAGTTACGTTTTTATCTATTTTTAGCACTAATTCCTTGAAGAACAAATCCTCGTGCCTGAAAGCTCTAATAGTGGACACTCCAGAGATCGACTCCGAAAAAAGCGAATAAATGGGTGATTTCGAGGCGGAGTCAAGCCTGCGCAACTGCCTCCCACTTTCGATATTAAACATCTGAAAAATGAATAATTCCGAGATGGGTTTAACGAGAACATCAAGGACCCGATTTAGACCTGAAGTAGCTTATCAGTGAATACACGGTCATATGCCACGAGAAGCAACAGCAAATAAACTAACCTGAAGTAAGTAAAAGAAGATAACCGACGGAAGAGCCACTAAAGTAAACCATGGTATCGCCATGAGAATGACCACAAATCCCGCTACGGTTTGCAGGATAAAATTGATCCACATGCGTAAATTATTGGGCAAAGCAAGATCGATGGTATCGATATCGCTGGAGAAGCGGTTGAGGATACGACCGACGGGGGTGGTATCAAAAAACCACTGAGGAGTGTGAAGCACGGTGGACAACATTTTACTGTGAAATGAAGATGAGGCACGAATGGCACCAATGACAAGGGAGACAACACCGGTGAAGAGGAAAAACGCTGAAAACAACGCAAAAATTCCATTTTCACAAGTTTTCCTAAACCTTCAATATGACACAAACGACTGGATTAAAACGACTAAAACAGAAACTTACCAAATGCAAAGCCTAGGGCAGCATACACTCCCAAGCGCAGATCGCGGAGGTCGGTGTCTTGCGTGCCGTCTGGGTTGGGCTTATCGTCGCTCCATTTACTCAGCCAAATGGTAGATCCGGCGCTGGCAATGTGCGTGGCCAGAAAACATAACAACATCAAGATGGCAGGGATTCCAAATGAGGAGAGGTATGTTATGTAGATCTTTCGACTGACCTATACAGACGTGCAGAAAAATACATCCAACAATTTTGGTAAAAATCGACTTTTGAAACCTTTATTTTGGAAAATTGATGATCTACCTTTCCGGTTTCTATGGTTTCGGCTCTGATTAGGCCTCCTTTGGGACCAAGTTTGGCATTTCCAGAATCAGGAAATCCATTCGTCTTTTCAGATTTTGTAAACTGCGCAGATTGAACCGAGACCTGCCTGTTTGTAGTTTCGAAAAAAGTTATAATTGGAAAATCAAGAGAGAAAACAACAAAAATCAAGCACAATTTTTACCTTTCCATTTGCGAAGATCCGCGTTTTTTATCAATTCCATCTGCATCTTCAACTTCTAAACAAATACAAAAATTATGTTACAAATTTGACAGTTAACTGGCAGAAAAAAAACTGCCTCATCGGCACTGTGCTCTACCATCATCGCCTTCTTTCCCATTGTCAACATATGTAGCAATTAGTTCGGCAAAAGTTCCCTGCTTCTTTAGAAGTTCTTCGTATGTGCCGATCTCGCTTATGGATCCATTGCTGAGCACAACCACTTCATCGGCTTGGGACACGTACGTAAGGCTGTGCGTTACTAATATCCGCGTCTGCAAAAATAACGCATTTTTATAAACATACTTTAACATTTAAAATTATAAAAAAGTGAACTAAAGATTGTCTTACCTGGTCACGCAACAAACCCTTCGGTCCGATAACATTTTCGAATATGTGCTTTCCAACGTGGGCATCGACTGCACTTAACGGATCATCAAAGAAATAAACGGATGCTTCGCTGTACATTGCCCGGGCTAAACTGATTCGTTGTTTTTGCCCTCCGCTCAAATTAATTCCCTTAAACGTCAATGCCAGGTTTGAAACAACTATTCCATGAAAGAATGAAAATGATGGAAACCGAGGTTTTACTCACTCTTTCCCCAATTTCGGTTGCATCTCCCGCAGGCAGTATTTCCAAATCTGGCAGTAATGCACAGGCTTTTAAGATAGTTTTATATTTCGATTCCAAAAAGGGCTTTCCAAAGAGTATGTTGTTTTTCAGCGTAGAATTTTGAATCCATGGTAGCTGCGGGGCAAACGCCACATTCTCCTAAAAATACATCATTTGAAACATTATAACGAAATCGTTAAAATTGTATACATTGGCACATAAATAAATGTTAATTTTCTGGCTTACCACACAGGCAACTGAACCACTCAATTTGTGCATTTCTCCTAATAGAGCTGATATCAAGGAAGACTTTCCAGCACCGACAGGACCCACAACAGCGGTCAAACTTCCAGCCTTAACGTCAAGATTGATACCACTTAAAATGGGTTCATCTTCACCCCAGGAAAAATCAGCGTTCTGAACAGAAATAGCAGAATCTGCACAAAATTAGACTAGCAGTTTATTAAGAGAATTCAACAAACACATTCCTTAAAATAAAGCTAAGTGGAAAGATATTCAGAAGATGTATCCGAGAAAATGTTTAGACATAAGAAATAAATCTAAAGCAATTCACATGTAAAGATCGCACTAAGAAAAAAAGACCATATTTTTATACCTCCACTTTTAATGATTTGGACATCATTCCGATCAATTTCTTCACAGTTTGAAAACTTGTTTATCCTCTTGATGGAAACATTTGCCTGAAATCAACAGACACATCTTGAAACGCATTTCGGTATTTGGCTTTTAGCGATTAACTTGTAAAATTTCCGTATTATAGCACAGGAAAAATTATTGAATATTTTGAATGGCCCCAAAAAAACTGAAAATCATCGGAAACTGAAGTTATTTATGTGAACAGTTGCTAATAAATGACTTACTTCCACAAATGCGGATATAACGTTGGGCAGCATATTTAACGGTCTTTTCAGAAGGTTGAAAATGGTGATCGAAACAAATGCTGCGGATGCATCCAATACATTATCAGGCGAAATCAACACGTAGACTGCAAAGACTCCTAGAGTAATCTGTTGTCAAAAAAAATCATGAAGATTACATATTACGTACCAATGAAACTTAAGTTATGCGAGTGTATGAATAAAAAATTAATTTTGCTTACAAAAACCGTTGAGGAGCCCCAAAAAATCGTATTTGCTGCAGTTAAAACTCCAATCCTTCGAAGCACATTTAACTCGCTAATTCTGAACTCGTTGATGTAATTGGAAAACGGAGTCTCCCAGGCAAATAATTTAAGCAACTACAAAGAAGAGAATCACTATTAAGACGTTGATCAAAAACTTTAAAAAAAACCCTCAAAAATAAAATAAATACTAACTTTAACTCCATTTAATATTTCGTTCATTAGTTTAATTCTCTTGTCTTTAAGCTTCATGAAGATTTTCTGTATTTGAGAGAACAAAAATCGCCGGTCAATTAATCGAGAAAAATATAATTGCCAACGTTACATATTTCCGAAAGGGAAGTAACCTGATTTTTCCTGATGAAATGAATAAGGATGAACGTCAGTCCTTGTATCACGCCAATGATCACGAGGGTGACTAAAGACGATGGCCCGAGGAACATCCAGAGCTCGACCAATGCAACAATGATCAGAATTGGTGAAGTGATGGTCATAAACGAAAACTCTACGAACCCTACGATCTTATGAATGTCAACAGACATATAATTAACAATTTCGCCCACGGTCGTGTTAGCTCGCGCCTTCGATGACAATTTCAAAGCCTGTGATAATACAATAAACGATTATAAACGCCATGAGATTAATATGTGCCTAAAAATAACACCAGAATTAATTATTTGCAGCCTTACCTTCCGGAAGACAAAAGACATGAGTGCTGAGCGCATCTTCAATGATAATGTGCAAGCAAGCTGCGTGCAATGGGCATTAAAAATGGCTTCTACAAATGAGCACAGGAACAAGAGACCGGCATACAGAAAGCCATGCCACATAGGATCACTGCTTCCCGCAAACTGGATGACTTGGCTAGTAAATTAACAGAAACAACGATTATCACAAAATGCTTTTTCGTACAAATTGGACCTGGGGTAATTGCGATTAATTAGCACCTACTTCAAAATCAAGGGAGTCAAAAATGAAAAGAAGTCCGTCATCAATCTCAAAAGTACACCAACTCCATATTCTGGTCCAAACGCCTTCATCAGAGTTCGGGATAAAAATGGCTTTGCCGTAACTTCAAAAGTGTCGTTACACGAAACCAGAGAAGTTTTATTGTCGAATTTAACTGGTTTTGTAGCCTTTTTCCTGTAAAATCAAATTGAAAGCGTCGGGATCAATGTTAAAAATAACATTTCTCGACAACAATATATTTCTTCATTTATATATCTGTAATAACTACAATCGGTCGAGCAGTCGCACGAATCAAGTCGACATGTCCGTCAGTCGCAAATAAGCAGACAAATACGAGGCACATTTATATAAAACACGAATATTACTTACTTCGTAGAACCAAGAACTTTTTGAAGGGTTTTATCAAAGTAAGTGACAATAGTATTGCATCTCATCTGGTACTTAAGACCATCCAAGTCATTATGCTCCAGAGCACGACGATATCCGAGTAAAGCCAAACTGTCGATATAATAAAATTCTTAAAACGCATTTCAGAAATCGGGAATTACTTAAATTTAAAAAGGATTATAATTTCATACCTATCGAACCATATAAAAAACAACTTTGACGAAAAAGAAGCTCCCTCTTCCTTGGTAAATTTCTGTAAAGCGTGACATGTTACGAATAATCTTCAGAAACACACCAACATCAAATAAATTCCACCAAGTCAGTATGACTATCTTACCATCATCCCAGCCTCAGATTGAACTTTTAAGTATAGTGGTTTTGCATCTGGTATAACGGTAAGAATAACTTGAGCCACGATAAGTGGGAAATAAATCATTTGGAGAACAAATTCTATGATATCCACGTAGGAAACCTGGGATACATTACACAAAAGTTTAGCTTATTACTCTCTACGTGAAAATTAAATGAAAATAACTGTCACGACAATTACCTCGTCTGAAACTCGTAAGATGATAGACCGAAAGATAACTGCATTTGCGACTGCATTGAATAGCCAAAAATACAGCAGCAATCCAGATGATATTATGCCGTGCCGTTTTCCAGTCCATATAAGAGTTGCGGCCAAAACCTATAATATAAGCCATCCTTAATGACGTATCAAAGAAACGCTTGCTCTCGCTAAAATGATTTTATTTGTAAATAAGTTAGAATACTTACCATTGTGCAGCCTCTGAGAACAGATCCAAGCATATCAAGCACAATCAGATCCCCATCAATACGATTAAACCCAGTGTGAGCTAAAAGGCTAACCAAGTCGATGAGAAACAGGGCTAAGCAAATTACCTGATAAGTAACAAAAACAGAAAATTAAAGCGCTGATATTCGTTAAGGAATCGAATGAATTCTATAACACGAATAACATTACCAGTTTTGCGATATTAAGTATAGTCCATGGCACATTTTTATATCTCGACTTATAAAAGCTATAAATCTCAAGTGGCAAAAAGAGCCACAAAACAAAACATGATCCCCATGTGAGAATAGTTTTCTGGAAGCATAAGGGGAAATCTGGAGTTGTCGTGTTCCATACGGTTTGATAATCCTGCAACAATAATTTGAAACATATCAACATATAGTTTAGAACATATCGATATTGAAAATTTAAATGCCAAACTAATAATTACTTTCTACAAAAAATACAATACAAATTATGAAAATATTAGCCTGTACATTTATTTTGAATACGAAACTGCCTGCGGACATTCATATTATCAGATTTTTTGGTTATCAGAGTTAGGCTCAGTCCACATCGACTCGGATAATGGAGGCTATAAATATATTTTTTTAAATTTGTCTTTTCAAAGCCATTTCAAAGGATCTTGGCAAACTTGTAATTATCTTTATAGAAATGCATGCATGCAATCAAATGACATTTTTTGGATAAGTATGTAATTCCAATTCTAATTTTAGAAGAAAAAAAATACTCAAGTGCTCAGATCTTTACATTTCGCAATTATTCGATTACACAATTTCCTTTACAATTCAACATTATTAATGGTAAAAAATTATAAAAAGAAAAGATCTCGCCATATATCATATCGATATTCTGCATTCTTAATTTACAAATTTTTCTTTGCTCTTATTTGTAATCAGTAGGGTTTAACTGGTCAATGATATTGCCCAAAGAATATTTATGAGTATATCAACCTCTAACTGCAATTTAAACATTAATCACCGGTACAACATAAAAATACCTTCTGGGAATTCATTTATTTTGAGAGTTTACAAATTTAGCAAGTTTAGGATAAGTTTTCTACATATTTCCTCATGGCCAGATAGCTGTCCACTGATCATTAATTGTTATCATGAACAGAAAAAATTGTGTACGAACATGAATGGACTCTCCAAAGCCTAGCCTTAATTTATCTACTGGTTTCAGGGTAGACTAGTATTTGCCAAAAGATAACATCAGATATTTGTCAAATACAGGATCATTGCCACATATATACAGGTTTACAACGAAACAGCAGAGTCACAAAAAACTTGATAGCACTTGTTTTTTAATAAGCCGACCGGTTCCACACGTGTAAGCGAACACTATAGCCCAAAATTTTGATACCGATTTTTGCAAATTGATTATGAATAAAAATGATTTCACCACTAATAAATGGCTAACCCCCCGGAAACCTATACTTTTGACAATTGATTTGTTGACCTTTATTTGATAAGAAATTTCTTAGCAACTTTTTGATTGAAATGGCCTTAAAACATCAGTGATAAAAAATAAAAGCTGGCAGATTTCCTCTTACAAAACTTGAAATTCACGTTATGATAATGCAGAAATGTTAAGCAGAATTGCACAATTACTATACAATCTACCAGAATTCCCGCTGAACCATAGTTATTCGATCAGTTCATCCACAAGGTTTTCTTAATTATCGTTAACTTCTGCGTAAAGAGTGTCAGTTTTGGCAACTAGATGAGGGGCTACTTATTTTTTAATGGGAATTATTTTTTGGCCATCACGTACGATCATGGTCGCATATCGGGGAAAAGGAGTCAAGGGGAAGATGAAAGTCCCCGAGGAAAACTTCAATAACCTCAGTCAGGACAGTCCACACAGCAATGCCGGCAACATTTCAATGTCACGTACTAATTTAAATGAAACTTAATGGAATCATTTACCCGTAAAGTACGTCATTTCCACATGAACTGCTCCTCTTCGACTAATTGAAATGGACACCTTGCCACATATATGTTTGAATAATTTTCCCTTGACCCATCGTCGTTTTAGGGTCACACCAAATATTTTGTAAATCTTTTTTTTAAAAGTAGTACATGCACGGCAGTACCCGGAACAGAAACTGTTCAACACGAGGACACGGCAACTGCACAATTAGTAAAATGTTAGCGTTGCCGGTACGAGACTTTATTCCTTAACCCAGAAGTTAATAACCGACGCTCCCAGGTCTCCAGAAAGTTGCCGGGTGAGATTTCTGTCAACTATATTTCCTAACGAGATACGCGTAACCTCGGCACAGTGACCTAGCTGTCAAACACCACAGCTCAAGGTTTACTCAAAAGAACACAATTAAAGTATACAAATCATTATCAATAAATATGTCATTATACTTCAACAATATGCTATCAATACCGGCTCTTTTTCCAGGGCAATACATCATAGTATGTCCTAGTAGAATAAAAATTAATTAAAATTATACTTGCCCAGAACACAGAGGATCCACATACTGCATTCCAGTACAAGGGTTGTGCCATATTTCTGGCTTCACAGTATCTCTGGCACTAGTGACTTGACATTTTTAAAGAGCTATTTTTTCTGCGTGTCGACCCACCAAATGCAATCACGAGAGTGAGGGAAATAAAAAAAAGCTATCACCCATCTTGATAATTACCGATTGCACAAGCTTGGACAAGACCTATGATAAGTAATCCGTTTAGCTGATTAGGAAGCCTACTGGTCCTCAACTCTTTCATGTCCACAATCTTCCTGCGAGATTATAAAACAAGGTCAAATCTTTATTATTCGCGAATATAAAAGGCGTATCGTTTAACAATACACATGGCATCTACAAAGAACTGGCATGTTCAAGCACGTTAAAACGGAAAACTATTCTGCACTCACATGTTTCAAGGTTTACAGGCTTTTCGGGGAATCATGTTAATTAACTTCCCATGCCGGTGCATTACAGTACTAGTCACTATAGTAAATGCGATTACATCATAGGAAATCAGGGGAATTTAAACTTTGCGTCATTCCCAATGATCGTGACGACATCACGTGGCGGGATTTTTGAAAAATTCAAAATGGCGTTTTAAGGGAGATTACAACCCTATCCCTTTCAATGGGTAAATTTGCAACGACACTCAGAGCCAAACAAAAAGAGATTAAATAAAAATAAAAATTGTTTAAAATAGCTTGATAAATCAGCAAGGGCATTCGATTGTCGTTTTTCACTTTAAAATACTAGATTTTTTTAAATTAAATTGTTATTTGAATTTTTGCACTCACAACTTGCCTATCTCATGCTGCCACCTGTTGGCAGCATGTGCAAATTAACGGGCATTTTTCAAACTTGTTTATTAATTTTTAAAAAATCTACCATTTCAAAGTGAAAAACGGCAATCAAATGCCCTTGCTGATTTATCAAGCTGTTTTAAACAATTTCTATTTTTATTAAATTTAATCTCTTTTTGTTTGGCTGTGAGTGTGTTTTCAAATTTCACCCATTGAAAGGGATAGGGTTGTAGTCCCCTTAAATGGACCTTGAAATCTTTCCCACATAAACACAAATTGTAACGATAATTAAGTTTATTAACTTAATTATCAACGAGACGTGTAGTAATGTTTTTATCGTGTCCAAAATGACCGGTATTTGAGTAAAGGTTGGGGCCATTTGTAAGTTTAATGCCAAAAGGCCCTAAAAAGTCCAAAGACTTTCCACCCGACCTTTGGTACAACTTGCCGCATGTTAATGTTTTTTAACCAAAAATATTTTTTTTCCCCCACTTACCTTTTTTAAGACCCTCTGCCCATCCATTTTTTGTCCTGTTTTTCTTTGAAGTTCTGGTGTGGTCCTATGAAGATAATCGTATTAAACCCTGATTGCTGTCCAATTTAAACCATATGGGGCTTCCTCAAAGTTGCTGTTCCCCTTCGAGGTCTGTGCTACTTTGACTATATGGTAGCACCGATCTTGACGCTGTGGTCCGAGCAAGACAGTTTGACAGTTAAATGACCCAATCTCATTTTTTTCAATGGTCGAGGGCGGGTTGGAAGGTCTATAAGGCCTTAAAGGCTCACATGCAGATGCAAGGTACTGAAACAGAATTCTCAATTTCTCAGAGCATGAAATGAAGCCAGTAAGAATTAAATTATAAAACGTCAAGACGATAACTTTATTACAGATCATTTCTGAAAAGCTATTTCTCACTAAACCGATGATTCTCAAACAAAAAAACGAACCCAGTACAAAAAAAAAGACCAATAATAACATTACATATCGTATACCACCGGAAACTTTGGTCATTCGCATCAAAGAAGTGTCGCTTCTTAACAATAGGCATGCCATCGGAGGTGGTCATTAATCAAATAAATCGATATTAAGTAAAATTTTGCCATGATTAAGTCTTCAAAATTTATAAGGCTTGTATTTACCTTGCTGACCTTTAAAAAAAATAGTCAAAGCGTGCAACCAAATAGGAGAATTGAACAGACTACTAGTCATGTTTGGTGTGGGTTTAAACTGATATAACCAGCCAAAATCACGCAAAAAAAAACTCGTGATTTTTCTCTAATGCGAATGCATGTTGAAAATTATGTTTTGCATTAAATATCTCCCAGCATCACCTGGGAAATGGCAGTAAAGTTGGATGTCATGTATATGAAAACATTAAATAGCGATGACACGGGGCAATAAAAACAAAGTATGCAATGCTCATGATCAATGGAGTCACATCAGATGATAATTTATGTGCAGAGGAGGCTCATTTGTCCGAATCGGGGAAAAGTTCGATGGTACGAAGGGCACGACGGTGATTTTGGTATTCCGTCAATTATATTGCATTATATTACGCGTGCACTACTATCAAATATTCCGCGCAATATGTTGAGGTCATGATCTTTTCAACGAGAAAGGACTGACTATAAGTGTATTCATGATTCATTCCACTGTTTTCTATTGAGTTTCTTCGTGCAAGAGATTGGCATCTTTAGCCATTCCATAAAATATGGAATCGGGATTTTGCAGTAAGACTTGTGGAGAGTCAAACTCTTTAATGAGGCCTTTATCAAGAACAATAACTCTGAAAGAAAATACATGTACGATTGAACATTGGAAAACCAACCCCAAGGCATTTTTTAAAGTCAAGAAAAATGTGCACCTCAGCACATAACGGAAAATCTTGTATTGAAATTGGGACTTACCTAGTGCTATCCATGATGGTGTTAAGTCGGTGAGCAATGGTCAGGACCGTGCACTCTGCAAATTCTTTTCTGATTGTGGCCTGGATCAAATCATCAGTTTCGAGATCGACGGCAGCAGTCGCTTCATCAAGGATTAAAATTCTCGTTTTCCGAAGTAATGCTCGAGCAAGGCAAACCAGCTGCCTTTGTCCAACGCTGTACGCAAAAATTAGAAAATGTTTGAAAAAATCAACAAAATCACAAATAAGCATAACAAAATAAACGCGGAAGACAATAAAACAGCTGCAGATCCAATAGGCGCATTAACGGCACGGGATGAAATTTAAGTAAATTTTAAACAATATTTACCTTAAATTTTCTCCCCCTTCAGAAATTTCGTGAAGAAGCCCAGCCGCCAACGTAGAAGCAAACTCTTTTAAATGAGACAGTTCTAGCGCCTTCCATATGCTCTCGTCTGTATGTTTGTTGAATGGGTCCAAGTTCATACGTAAAGTTCCGGAAAACAAAACAGGGTCCTATACAACAAATAGCGCTTATTTAAGTTTAGAAATAAACCTTCGTGTTATATTTCATAAGAATGCATTGGCTCTTTTTCGAAATTTAGATTATGTTTTCACTAATCCACATGCACCACAAAACTTCTCACCTGAGGAATAATGGTTAGCCTTGACCTGAGATCATGTAAACCAATTTTAGAAATGTCTACGCCATCGATGATGATGCTGCCAGAAGCAGACTCAATAATCCTAAACAGGGCCAACGTTAGGGATGACTTTCCCGCTCCAGTCCGGCCAACGATTCCTATCTTTTCTCCGGCCTCAACGTTACACGTTATTCCCTTAAGTACGAGTTCCAGCCCTTCGCGATAGCGAATTTTGTAATCATTGAAGGCGACGACACCTGATTGGGGCCAATCTTTAGGTGGTTTTGTGGCTTCGATTCTGGTCTCTTTCTAAGAAGCAAATTTCATAACAGAATAGTAAGTATTTCAACATAAAATTAATGCTAAAGAATTCACATTGTTACGAAAAATAATCTAAGGGCCATGAATAAAATCTTTCTAAATTACCTCAGTTGGAGTGATGGCATATTCTTTCATGCGCTCCACAGCTACGATATTTGTTTCCAGTTCTCCACTCATTCGTACCAACCAGTTTAATGTTGAAGTGACCTGAATATCGAGGTGAAACGACAATTAGTCAATATTTGGAAAATTTTAATTTGAGAAATAGTTAAATTAGAATGCGAACATTCGTAAATCGTAATTCAGTTTTACTTACTGATAATGCATAACTTAGAGAAAGTCCAACAATTCCTGGATTTATTGTGTCTCGTCCAAGAACCACAAATAATGCAGCTGCAAATGTAACTACGCTCCCCACAAATTCCAAGCGCACCGCCAACCACCTTATAAATTAAAATTCGGAAAGTTAAAGAAAAGTATTGCTTACAAAGTCTTCCGTGGGTTGGTCACGACTTATAGAAAAAGAAGAAATCCTTGTGAAAAAAAACCATTACCGACCTATTGGCAACAATACTGGGAAAATACGCAATTTGGTTTTCGTCAACTCTTTCTTCGGACTGGGCGATAAAATCGTTTTGCTTGCCGTACGCTCTGATGGTCGAGGCACCGGTAACCGTCTCCGAGAAGTGAGAATAGATGGGGGATCGACTGTTGGATTCTAAACGCTTCAGTTGCCGTGAAGAAGCCACATAGAGCCTCTATAACGAAAAAAATATAATTTTGAGTTTTCCGCAAAGTCTTAACAAACCGAACATTCGCTTACGTCCCCAACATAAGCGCTATAGGAAACATACCTGTATAAAGTAGTATAACACCGAAAGTGGAATAATGACAGCGATAAAAATAGGAGTGCTGATGCAAATGACGACAATGGTAGAAACTACTTGCATCACGCACATAAGAAATGATCGGATTGTTTGCGGGATGGCTGCATCCACTACATCCACATCCTTTGAAAAACGATTGACTATTCTGCCGAGCGGGGTAGTGTCAAAGAAGGACATTGGTGAGCGTAAAATGTTTGACAGCATGTCTGAATGGAGGAGGTTGCTTGCTCGGATAGAACCGTAAGCCATGGTTAGAGCTCCAAACATTACAAAAATTGCTGTGGAATGAAATCAGAAAAAATACCAATTAAATACTCAATTCTGCGTTCAAACAAAAGCATTCCTGGACATGTATGATATTTTATAAAACCAAACAGGCAACATGAAGTATCCGCAGGAAATATATATATACCTTGTCCGAAACCTAATCCACCATATACGCCCAACCGAAGATCGGTCAACTGTTTGTCTTGGGTACCATTTGCATTAGGCGCATCATTACTCCAAGCGCTTAACCAAAGATTAGATCCAACAGAACAGCCATGTGATAAGACCACGAAGACGAAAGTGAGGACGGACATTATAAGTCCCACAGATTTGATGTAATACAAATAAATGGCCATTTCAACCTAAAACAAGTTCAATTTATATCAATAAATATATTCAAACAAAACTCCAAATACACGTAGGCAATGCAGAACTGTATGGATAACTCGACTAACCTGGCCCGTTTCAACAGTTTCTTTTTTGATAAGTTCCGTGCCAGATTTCCCATCCACAGCAACATGGTTGTTGACGCCATCCACCTTTGACTTCTGTCTGGATGTTGACAGTTCAACGCTGTGTTGGCGACTAGAATCGTGCGATTTTTGAAATGAAACTTTACCGCCATCGTGTACGGAGGCATCGTCCGATGTTTGGCTTTTCGTGCGAGAAAACTGTCTCGATAACTGACTGCAAAAACGATACAAATTAGGCCCAAATGCAATGTTGGCATACTCATTATCAAATGCAAAATCCTGATAAACATGCATTTGCAGTCGAGTAATAAGTTGACCCGCAATGGAAAAAAGGCATTAACCGGTCAACGAACATGTTTGCCTACATTCTGTTTTCGAATGGTCACTTACTGGCCATATGTCGTCTTTTACTGATCACAAACCTTTGCACAAGCTACGTCTAATTACAAGGGGGATTTATTTGTCTTTACTTACGCTATCTCTGTACTTCGGAGTAGATGAAAAGAAAAAGGACCCTTTGATTATAAAATTGTACATAAAGTACCGATAGACATGCACACTTTGTACGCTTCAGTCATTCACGACTACATATTTAAAATACCGGTATAATAAATGACAATACCGATTTTTAGGGGTTAAATGCTATTTTGAAAAGCTCAGAGTCCTTACCTTTTCAAATCGGGAGATCCAATTGTGGCAAGAATTTCATCTTTCATTTCTTCTAATCCTACAAAAAATGTTGAAATTTCAGTCAGACGGAAAAACAATACCGGAATATGTAGCTATTACAATGCTTTAGAACCAAAGTTGGTAGCAAAATGCTAATAAATAAAATAAAATTATTTAACCATACCCTCAATGTCCATTTCCTTGTCATCTTCGTTTCCCAAGTAATTAATCAGGAATTCGGCAAATGCGCCTTTTTTCGCTAAAAGCTCCTTGTAAGTTCCAACTTCTGATATTGAACCTTTGCTAATGACAACGATCATGTCTACTTGAGGTAAATAAGTAATCCCATGCGTTACTAAAATACGTGTCTGCAAAGCAATCAATTTGTACGTTATCTATCAAATTTTATTGTGAATACTGTTGAAAAAGCAACCTTTTCTTTTAATACCTTTCCCTTTAAGATTCCTTTTGGTCCGATAACATTCTCGAAAATATGCTTTCCGACGTGGGAATCCACTGCACTCAATGGGTCATCCAAAAGATAGATATCCGTATCATTGTAAACGGCACGGGCCAAACTCACGCGCTGTTTCTGTCCTCCACTGAGGTTAATGCCCTGCAATAAACGAAAATATGATGTCGAGAACCTACGTTGGCGGGTATGTTTACAAAACCGATCGGAATTTCAAAAGCTCTACCGAAAACATCTACAGTACCTTTTCTCCAATCTCCGTCTGATCTCCACCTGGTAACATTTCCAAATCTGATGTCAGTGCACATCCATCAATGCATTTGTGATATAAAGATTCGTTCAATTTTTTCCCAAACAAAACATTGTCCCTTAATGTGGCATTCTGAATCCAGGCTTGCTGCGCCACATATGCGATAGAACCCTTTTGGAATGGAAGCAAAACGTGCGAATAAGCAATTGTGCCGATCCACAACGCGTTCATCATTGAGCGATAACTTTGTTAATTTGATTTTAAAAATATTAAACCATGTGGCTAACCTTGCTATTGATTCTACCGTGTAATTTGTCCATTTCTCCGATCAGTGACGAAATAAGAGATGACTTCCCGCAGCCAACCGGACCCACAACTGCAACCAGACTTCCTTCCCTGACTTGCAAATTTATGTCTTTCAGAGTGGGTTCTTCGCCAGCTCCCCATGAAAATGAGGCATTGTTGACGCTTATGGGATGAGCTGTGTAGTTAGAAATAATAAATTAGATAAGATCATCAAATTAGACAACCACTTGATGTTATGGAATTGCAGGATAGACGTAAATGCGATTATTCAGAAGAGCACCTTAAATAGCAAATCTCATTATATCTCACCTTCAAAGTTATCGTGCGTTATGTTACTTTCATCAATCTCATCATGACAGAGGTAGTTGTTCATCCGATTAATAGAAACAGATGACTAAATAAAAAAAGATGTTAAACTTCTATAGATAAATTTTTATCGATAATATACACAATGAAATTTCTCAAAAATATGACTCACTTGAACTAGAAAGATTATCAGCATAGGTATAAAGCTCATGGGCATACGGATGATGTTAAATACAGATAGAGATACAAAAGCTTTGGAAGCATCCAAAATATGGCGCTCATCGATCAAGACGTAAGTGGCAAACGAGGCGACGGCAACCTTTAATTAAAAGTATCGATTAAACAGATTTCGAAATTACACAATGCTACGAATTTTGAAATAAAGCGTACCACAAATGGAGCACACATCCAGATGAACGAAGTAGCGGCTCCGATGTAGGCGCCGGTTTTTAAAACTTTTAATTCCTTGCCTCTTATCGTCTGCACCTGATCTTCGAATGAAGGCTCCCAAGCGTATAATTTTAACACCTTAAAGTCAGAGCACATGATTGATTAAAAACTGGGCTACGACAGACAATTGGCAAGTCTGAAATCAAGAATGTTTACTTTGATTCCATTGAGTAACTCGTTCATAAGTTTGACACGTTGATCTTTTGTTTTCATTTGCTTGAGCTGCAATTCGGAATGTAAACAAGACACATAAATGAGTCGTAACACAACACGTGCAATACAATAAAACATTTTAAATAACAAAAAATGGTGTTTTTGAAATATAAAATTTCACTGACCTGCAACTTCTTAAGCACATTGGCAAGAACGCCATTCAGTGGAATTAACAGAACCATGATGGCAAGTCCAGACAATGTAGATGGTCCAAGCGTGTTCCATAGCATATACATAGCGATAATAATTTGCAGAGGGGCCGACCAGATCATGTGCAAATACGGCAACAAATCCATGATCTTCTGAGCATCAACAGACATCAAATTAACAATTTCCCCCACCGTAGAAGTCTTCCTTGCTGAATTTGATAAGACCAGCGCCTTGAACAATAAATAATGTTATCGTTGTGCGACTATATAATTGTTACAGTTAGCATTTGAAAATATCTTGCTATAAAACGTGCTAACCTTTTTATAAATAGCAGAGATCATTGCTGTGCGAACTTGAAGTCCAAGCATGAACATTTTGTAAAAATACTGCCCAAGCATTACAGACTGTAATACTCCCGAAAGCAGCATCAGTACCGAATACAGGTAGCCCTTCCACATTGGTTCCCCATTGGACACAAACTTAATCAGCAAACTAGAAATTCACAAAGTATCCGATGAGGTTTCTAGTTTGATGAATCGCTTCATTTTATTTTAAGAAAAGCTTACTCTAGCACCAATGGGCTGACAAAGGTTAGAAGATCGCTGGCTAATTTCAAAACACCACCATAAAGGAAAGTTAAACCAAACGTCTTAAAGAGAGCCTTGATGAGTGATGGCCGGCGAGTAGGAGGTGTGGTTGGCGTGAAGTCTACCTCTTGATTCCTAGCAGAAAAAGATGCCTTAGCCTGGGCAGGCTGGCTGTAGTACAAAACAAAAAGTAACCAATGAAATAATATTTGTAGAGGATGTTATTTTCGCTCGGCAATTATTTTATACTGTATACTATAAAAAAGGAAGGATTAATTAACAGGGCTACAGAATGTGTTAATTGTAAATTTAAAAAATAACCACCAACCCTGAATATTTCTGGATTTCGTGTTTCCAATTTTTTTCAAAGGAAGGCACAACGTATTTGGATTTATCCTCGGGATTCAACGCCCAGAGATTTTTCCGTTCCACGGGGTGGCGATAACCAAACCAGGCCATACTGAATCGCAGAGAAGCATTGAAAATTAGTCGTTACATCAATTAAACACTGTATTCCAAAGATTCAAATTATGTATCAACCTGTCAAACCACGAAAACAACATTTGGGACAAAAATGAAGCACTTGGTTCTGGACACGGATTCTGTGAAAAAAAAAATTGCATAAAACAATTATTAAAAAATTAAAATCAAAATTATTGATTGGGAAATTTAATTTTAATTTTACCTCATCATGTTCGTCTAATTCTTTAAAGGTGGGTGCACTATCTGCCAAGCACGACAGCACTAGCATTGAAATTACCAATGGATAGTAAATCATGTAGCATACAAAAGCATACATGTCCACGTAAGAAAACTGAAGAAAATCATAGATCAATAAATGACAGAAATATCCAAGTACTAAAAATGTACTCACAGCTTGACATCACAATCAAAATCAATTACCTCATCAAATGCTCGCATTAAAAGGCTTCTATACTGCACAATGCCAGCTATTGATAAAACAAGCCAGAAAGTAAACATGATGCCAGATGACTGTATTCCTCGCTTCCTCTCCAATACTTGCAAAATTGCTGCCAAAATCTAAATTACACAAAAAGATTCTCTGTAAGTGTCACATTTTTATTTGTTAACCTGGGATCTACTGAACACCATCACAAAATTTATTGTAACTGACAAATGTTTCTATTGAACAGGGTAGAAGCAGTAAACATAGAACATGTGGAAGTGCAATTTTATTTTAACAACTATATTAGCGTTATCTAACATAAATTCCGGCACACCACTGTAAATCAAGGAAACAGATGGCTCCTATCCCTGAATACATTGGCAGCTTAAAACAACAAACTCACGATAAACAATGAGTTACATTTCCAATTCAAAAGTTCTGTCGGCAAAACAGGAACAAATTTCTTCTCGTGTGACAGACAGATTTGACAGTTTTATACAATTGCAAAATAAATGCTGTCACTATCCACAATTTCATGAAACGAGCTACAGATCCGCTGGATTGTAAATGGCTGGCTATTCAAAAAAATGTTTATACTGCTACTATAAATTTGCATAACTAGAGCAGCATAAATAAAAAAAGCTTTCTAACTTTTCAAACAAGGCAGCTTTTCTAAGAATTCTGAACACCACTTTAAAATTTTATTATCAAAAATATATAATTTCCAACTTGTAATGGCAGGAGAATATTCTTAAAATACAGCATGCCAGATTTGATTTGTTCAGTTCAATCCTGTTCAAGTTTGAGTATTTACTCAAAGAAAAGGAACTTTGAAAAAAGTACTTACGAATGTAACGAGCAGGATAAATGGAGCATAATAATCAACGCTATTTGAAGGTTCATTTCTAACATATTTGGCGACGCTGTTGGACATATCTGCCAGGACAATGATAGCCAATACAAATGTAACAACCTGTAGTAATAAAAACACATTATGTTAATTAAAAATATATATATATAACAAGGATTTCCATTAATTGAATGCACGTCTTTAGCATGCAAACTGTTTATTGCATGAAATATAAAATTAGGGTGGCCACAAAAAAAGGAGAACCCTTTTCATAAATTTGTAACTTTTTTGTTTTTTAATCAAAGTAAATCAAATTTTTCACAAATATAGGCAACAAACGTACGAACAAAACATTTATTTCAATTTGTACTCAATTGGATCTACTTTGATTAAAAAACAAACAAGTTACGAATTTATGAAAAAAAATCCAGTTTTGTTGTGGCCACCCTTTAATTGTCAATATTCTCTTACCAATTTAGTTATGTTAAGTGTAGTCCATGGTATATTACGGCAATTGCTCCTTAACAGAAAGTGCACTTGCAAAGGCGACAGAATCCATAGAAGGCCACATGGTATCCACACTAACACTGTTTCCTGGAAACACTCTGTCAAATCTGGGTTGGTTGTATTCCATGTTTTCTGATAATCCTGGAAAAAAGATGAAAAACTTATTTTACTAAATGCATGTGATATATGTGTTCAGAAGCACATGTACATTAGAAAAATAAGTATAGAAGTCCAAAACTTAATTTGAAGTGTTTGCATCAGAAACTCATTGGGAAATAAGCAAAGGACTTTTTCAAGTGACTCACAGATCAGGTGATAGGTTTGGGTACCTAACTAATCCTTTACTGTCAGACAATGTCACACGATTTGGCATTTGAAATTCAGCTGTTACATAGTTGGAAAAAATTTATAGTATCCATCATGTATGTCACTCCATGGTAAAACATATGGTTTAAAGCTTAAACAATATTTTTTTGCAGTTAACGTGCACACTTCAGAATAATCACATTAACTGAATCAGCAACGGGGGTAAGTTCATAAGCTTTAACTCGAACACCATTATGTATACAAAATTAGTTTAAGATTGGAAAATTACTAGAAATGTGCAAATTTTAAACAACCCCAATAAACAATCAAATAAAAAATATGTAATAGCTGTTCAGAAAAAATTCATTAAAATAATGTCATAGTTTACAAAACTAAAATGTGTATCCTTAAATATCCTAAAACTATTTTTTACTTAAAAAATACATCCTAACTTGCTTTTATATTGACATAACGAACTTGACTTACATATATGAGATTCATATCAATTGAAGATGTGTACGCATTAGATAAAAAACCAAAAAGATACCACATCTTATCTAATCCTAAACATTCCATGGCAAAACATTATTAACATCGACCTACTGACTTTATTAACAGTGAAAATGCGAGAATATAACTATTAGATCATCTTGACAACACTTATGTCAAATGTTAATATTTCAATACAATGTGACACCGTTCTTAAGTTTTAAAAGTAAGCTATCATTTTTGTGAAATTGCATATACTGGCGTTTCCACCTTAAATGTTGATCAAATCACACAAACATTGTAAATTTCTACAGAAAATTAAAAAAATTACGCCAATTATTACAATAAAATAGAGATGCCCTTCTATAACAAATTTAACATTTTGGCGAATGTCTAGATTTAGTAGAAATTTAATCTAACAATGATGTCTAAGTCGCTACTGACGTAGGAGCATTCTCCTGAAATGATTGGGTGCGACCCGCCTAACATATGGCATTTATTTGCTGACTGTATGCTATTGAGTTGAGTTGAATTGAATGATAATCAAGACCTAAAAAGTTGCCCAATATATCAATCAAAACCTAAATAAACATGTCCAATGTCAACCAAGACCTATACACATTTCTGTTCAGAAAAGTTAGCCAACCCCTGTCTAAAATTCATATTTACGAATTCTAATATGCAGATTTTGCAGCACATCGGGAATCATGGACAAGATTCAGGAGGAAGACCTACGCTATTATTTCGTAGGACACATAGTCGTTGGAACTCATTATTTGATTTTATCCATCTGGTGGACTGCAAATATCTTCAAGTCCTACTTCGAGTCCAAGAGTGAAAGACAAAGCAGCACTCATGTGCTGTTCAGTTTCAACAATCCATACTTGTCCAAGATATGTGTGGAGGGTTACATCCAAGTGCTTGGAATGTCAGCAATATTAACCTGCCTCTTGCAGAATGCGATTTGGCAAGGGATGTCTTACCACATCGACACACTGCCCCACATCATCATATCAATACCGTTTCTGCTGAGTGGAACATTGGATTTCTTGCTTGCGAGACAGTGGCAATTTCCAAGAAGCCTCAAAGCCGCTGTCCTCTCTCTTGGATTCACCTGTTTTGGGCTCGTTTTAATAAGTCACTTCGATGGCAAGATATCTGCACTGAAACTTCGAATGCATCTGTTTCTAGTCATTCTTTGCTTGGCAACTGTCATGGCCATTCTTGTAGAAACAGCCTTCACCCGAGTGCACATGTATTCCCTAATCAGGACCCTTCTGGTTCTGACATTAGGAACATGGCTTTTTCAAATAAGTTTCACTCTATTTCCACCAGAAAGTCACTACAGGGAGCCCACTGAATATAATTCACAGTTAATGCAAAACATCACGATATATTTTATTGTGCATTTGCAAAGTAATTTTTTCCTGATACTTTTGATTGGGTTTGGCATATGGCTTTCTAAGAAATGTCCTTATTCCAAGGGCATCAAATATAATTTGGTTTCTATCGACAATAGGATGGAAAGTTCAAATTGAGAGCATGCAACAGAAACAGTATTCATCAATAAAATCAGTTGTACTTTAAACAATTGTAGCTTGGAAAAGTTGTACTGCACTACTAGAATTTACAACATTCTTAAGTAATCAGATTTTCACGAACATATTAAAAAAATGTAATCAATGAAGCGTATAAATTTTTATAAACTATACTTGTATTATTTTATGTTCCAAAAGAATATGAAAAATATAATTATTTCACAAAAACTAAAAATTGCAAGATCGTAAAGTATTTTGTCACTTAAATTACACATGTATGCATTGCATTACCAACAAGAAATGAGATTATTAATGTTTTACATGAAGTTTATTTACTTCTGTGCTTGCTTACCATATTTTGGTAAACAATAAACCAATTTTTTATAGCATTTATGTCTATTTTATGCCACTCGTCTAAGAGTACTTGCTGCAGTCGTTTTTTGCCAGTTATTTTATGTTCTCAGATGTGCAAGTCTATTTGATGTCACAAATTCTCGAGTATCCTAAGGTCTGTTGACTGTGGTGAGTTTTGCATATTTAAATTTTCCATTTTTTCTTTAAGAGGGATCTCAACCCTATCCTTTTCAATTGGGCGGACTTGCGAAGATACTCACAGTTGAATGAGGGAGGTTTGGGTGGGGAATTGTTTGGGGTGGCTCGATGGATCAGCAAGTGCATCATATTGTTGTTTTCACTTTTAAATGGTAGATTTTTTAAAATTAATATTCAAGTTTGAAAAATTTCCGTTATTTTGCACACGCTGCCAGCAGGTGGCAGCATGCGATAAACAAGTTGTGAGTGCAAAAATTTAAATAATAATATAATTTAAAAAAATATACTATTTTAACGTAAAAAAAATGACACGAACATGACCTTGCCGATTTATAAAGCTATTTTAAACAATTTTTATTTTTATTTAATCATTTTTTGTTTGACTGTGAGTGTTGTTGCAAATTTTTCCATTGAAAGGGATAGGGTTGTAATCCCCCTTAAGTTATCCTGCAAAAGCTCCACATACATTTTTTGCAGAAACTGTACCCTCAATAAAAGCAACACTACCGAAAAATGGGTACTTACGTATTATCCTAGACTACCTCAAAATGGGACTGCTCTCAACCCAACGAACCGATTTTACAGCCGTGACA
>JAQGAE010000141.1:0-53300 GCA_034696685.1 Julus scandinavius | reverse complement strand
ACAGCGACTTAGCTGTTTTCTGCCTGTTGATTTGTAAATAAACAACTTGGAATCGAGCTACCCTTGTCTGTCTCACATTATGCAAATCCATATATTAGGAGACCGCTAGGATTAGACTGTTAACATAATTTTATCAGCATAGTACATTAAGTTTCATGCAAGTGTGCAAGTATGATTTCGGATGCTACGTCTGTAATTTGTAGAGATAAAATCAATATTCCAAAGTCTAAAATTTCGTATACTTTTCTGATATATTGCATGATCTTTTCTGTATATACATACATATGTCTGGTGGCGCAAACCTTTATTGCTACGTTTCCAATATGGCCACAAATCCTTTATCATTGTGTTTTCACGATGGCCTTTTTTTGGACACGGTGTTGGAAATAAAATGCTACAGGCTTATTCGCCACCAGGGATTATTAACGAATGGCAAAGGCCGTTAAGATGTTGTGCATCACATACGTGCTCTAATACCAACACATTACTGAATGTCATTGTAGAAGCCACCACATACGGGTAATACAGGTTACTTATCCAAAACATTAACGCATAAAGTAAGCATATAGAGTAAGCTCTTGGGATATCCTTGAAAGGTTTTCGAACATAAACCCATGAAAAATGCCACATCAGTCACAATGATATGACATGACACCACAGAATGGCAACACGATTTAGAGTGGTCAATAGAGGGGACACGAAATTTCCATTAGATTCCACAGGAGTCAAATGCCAGGAACATGACTTTGTGTCAGCCATTCAAATTCGGGGCAAACACATCAACAGCGATGGTGAGAATGGGTTAAAAGTCTAGAAATAATTGCATTCCAATGAGTTATATGGACAACAGAACTCTCTTTAAACTTATTGTTTTGAGGCGGTTATTTTCCCAACCCATTATCCTTAAGCTCGAATAGGAGGAATTACTGTGCCCCAATGAATGATGGCCTGGCAAGGAGCTCATCCGTTCAGAGTGCGCAATCCTGGCTTTGGACCTCATCAACAAATGGAGGAAGAGAGCATTTTCGTATGAGCTTCAATTTTCATTGTTGAGCTGTCTCTTCCCATCGTCCATCCCTGGCTTCATCCTTGACCACACATTGGACTTTTCCTAATGGCCGGCCTCACCCATCAATGGGCGGAAAACAGTCAAGTGGTGGCAAAATCTCGTGAAGATGGCAGTTAAGGCCGTATTTCAATTCCAGTAGAAAAGAGAAAAGAGATAGGAAAATAGGCCAGACCCACTGCAACGGCAATCAATTATACAGTATGTAGCCAGGTATCCGAAAGCTTGCATGCAACAAAGGCGTTTTATATATTTCCTTTCCCTGTTTGCCAAGATGCACGAAGAAAACGCTTTCTTGCATTGATATATGACGGTCAATTCAGTTCGGACATCTACGAATGCAATGAAGTGAAACAGGAACGAGGCCGACGACCACTTCCAACACAGCAGGCCATATTATAAGAGAGCAATTTTTCATATCATTATATTGAACTATAAATTCTCATATCATGCCGGCTATATCATCTATTCGCAAGGGAGCCCCCGTCAACCCCCCTCCAGCAAACTTGCACGGAGGTCTTCATATGAGCAAATAAAGACTTATTTTTTGTTATCAAACAAATAAGATGAAACTTTGTTAGTATAATATGATCATGTACTTTATAGTGGAACATTACATGAATGGAAAAAAGATGAGCGGCAGCAACATGACTGCCAATACTGGTCGTTGAAAAACACTGGAGGTTCAATTGTTTAAAATACAAGTTCAAAATTTCAAGAAAAAAAAGATGATCAAGAGTTTATTTTTTAAAAAGCGATATTGATGATAAAGCTCACCAAATTTGAATTGAAAACAAACTTAATGTAATGTATATTTGCAATAATCCACATTCTCCTAAAGCTCCAATATGCCTAAGATATTTAAGCAATAAATAGAGTTACTCAATTACACATTACATTAAAATGGTAAATTTGTATAGTATGCATACATGTTTAGCGATAATCTACATGTTTGATAGTAGATGCAGTGAACATATTACCAGCATACAACAATCATGATGACTTAATGACTGTCCACAAGCACAAATAAACTGCAGTCCTTAAAATTATTTTATTCGAAAAGTTACAAACTGTACAGTTATACTGGATTATTATGCATTGATGAGATCTACAGCACGGTAATATAGCATTTTTAACGTATATTAAACGGCGAAATACTAAAATCATGAATTTTATGTATGGCAAATTTTAAATTTCCTCACAATCGTTTAATGCTTCACTTATGAGACTCCTGTAGAAAAATTAGAGCCAATTTAAGTATACATAATGATAGGCATAATTAGCTTACTTGTGTGCATGTATCAGATTATAAACTGGACTTGGAAAACTTCGTACCTAATAGAATAGTTTCGTACAGAATAGTTTACAAATTAAATTTCCATCTAACTTATTTTGTTGCTTCAAAGTTAAATAATTTGTAGGTACTGATAAATGCAACTTTTATCCGTAAGACTTAATAAGTTTAATTTAACCATCTAGATTTAAAGTACCTATTACAAGTGACAAACTGTGAGATTAAATTGTACTACTTTAAGTTGTGGCGCAATTTGATTACTTAAACTCAACTCTTGTGTTCAGTAGTAACACAATTTGAGTGTTTAAAATTATGTCCACTTGGAAACAATTTTAACATTTTAATTCACTCTGCCCTTGTTGTCTGGAATAATGCAGCAGAGCCATACATGTGATATTCAACAAAATAATTAACGAAGGCGCATAGCTCACCGTCATTAGAGACACACTAGAAAATGACCTGCAAGTATTTTATTTCATTAAATCTTCATTCACCGTTTTGTTCCGCATGTGGTATTTACTAAACTAATTGACACAGACAAGCATTTGCAGGAACCTATGAAGCAAGAGGAAAAATACTGCATTCAAATTCCGCATAAGCAAGGAACTATTGCAAAATATGCCGATAAAAGTCTAGAAGTAATCACATTAGCTGAAACCATGAAAGAGTCAAACCCCCAAACTACACGTTGAATTTGCCATGGACTGAAACTCGATTTAATGCTCATCCAATTAAAGGACAACCAAATACCATTAGCGTTTCCACGACACATTAACTAAATGCATAACCTCAAAACTTTGCTATTTTGAAATCAAAGGACATTTAAACTAGCCTATGTGCACTTTTGACACAGCTGAATAACTGCAGCGATTCTTTAATGCGAGGTATAGAGTAGAAGCATAGTCACAAGAAGATGGATAATTATGCCTCACTGAAAAGGTTAATTAAAACATTAACCCAAAACTACGCGCTTGTCAACCAACTATACAAATGATCTATTCAATTTTTACTCAACGACTTCATCATTGAATAGGGCATGCTAACTACATGATTAATGTGATAATCAAGCTAAACTTTCACTGCATGTCATTTCCTCATTCAAAATATGTGTGTAAAATCACAGAGCGTAATTTTGAATAACACGTTTTCTGTGTAAAGGCGTAGAACACTTAAGCACATTTTTAATTACATTAAAAAAGAGACATCAACTATTAGTCAAACAATATCATAACAACAAAAACTGCTTTAAAAATGAATTTTCTGTAAAGGCACATCAACCGAATACTGTTTGAAGCATTTGTTGAATCAACCCGTATATCCCAGTAAAATATGCTATATAACCTTCATTATGAGGGTATTATTTTTATTTTTTTTCGAGGCCATCTCACCATTGTAAAGCTTTTTATAAAGGGTTTCTTATATAGACACAGATAATGGCATATAGGTTGGCAAAATTTCTAGAGAAAAAAAAGCACACACACGTAATAACGCATTCGAGCAGCAGTTGTATAATGACGGAGAAAGGATGGAGGAGAAAATGAGAATTCAGCCTCATCTATACATTGATGCACTTAAAAGATACGAGTGGGATGTGGATGGTGTGTGACCATTGCGCCTTTTCTCGTAATGAACATCACATTAGCAATGAAGTAGACAATAAGGTTGGCACTGGCTTCCCATTAATCCTTCGTGGCCCAAGGCCAAGACATTGTTTTTCACCAAATTACAATAGTTACCGCACTCTTATATTTCTCCACATCCAAACATTAGAAACGAGAAAATCTAGGTAAAGTATATGGCTTTTATAACGAATTGTGATACATTACGCGTAGAATATATGTGCTTTTATCCCCTAAACAAGATCAATTTCCAACTTTAAATGGCTTCGTTAGAAATTCACAGATAGAGAAGTTTTGATTCAGATAAAGAAAAATATCTTTATATGGTTTAGTGATGCATTTAAACGCAATCGGCAATTCATAATGCTCTATCATTAAATATATCGCTGTACTATATAGTAAAATATCAGGTAAAACTTTATCCATAATTGGATAGCATAGTTGCAAATATAAATATGAATTTTCATTATACACTGTTTCAATTTCAAATATGAAAATATACGAGCTTTTAAAATAATACTATTACCAATTAAAATGTGCGGTGTCATTCATATTTTCACAATACTTTCAGAATAAGCCCCATTCTTAGAATTAGTCTACAAACAGTATTATAATCGCAATAAAACTGGATACTCAAATGATCTAAGCTTTCCTTTAATTTGTGTTACGTTCAGATAGCAACTTGAATGTTTTTCCTTCCTGTTATTGATTATTTGTCAACGTTTAGACTGCGTAAGAAGGTCGATTGGAGTGATGTTTGTCACGATGCATGCGACAAACGCATCGTGATACTACATTCGTACTCTGGAATGTAGAATATAGTTGGTTTGGTACTCGATAAATGGATTTAATGGAAAACAAATTCAATAATATATAAACCAAAATGTTGAAACATATTAGTAATCTAAGGGCCTTATATGTATTCAATGTTTATGTAAATGCACACGAAGTCGTCATGATACACATGTAATTACAAGTCTGTAGCACACATAAGACGACGTCTAGAGTTACAGTTTTATAGATGACACATTTCAGAAAGCAGTATTTTATCTAGTTCAGGATTTATCAAAAATAAACAAGATTATGCAAAACGTCGAGTAAACCCCATTAAATTATATCGGCAATTTTATAGATACAATCAGGTACAAGTCGTGTTTTTTATATTCCATCAAAATATCTACATTTGTGTTTCCATTTAATTTCATAATGCATTGAGATTCAAAGTGGGTTTTCGTAGCTATGAATTCCACCTTAATGAGAAAGCAACCAATACTTTAAAGTCTAACTTGAAAAGCCAAAAAGGTGATGAAAGGCTGGATAAAAAACATTCATCACTTTCATCCTTTTTGCTAGAAAAGAAAATCGAAGATCTACAGCGCTTATATTTGCCTGCCATGAAACCTTCGCCCAGTTTATCATTTATATCTGGAAATTTTCCCTTTTTCCAACATGTATAAAAGTACATTATATATCATAAAAAGGAAATGCTTTTTTCGAAATAGGCTACTTTGGCCAAGGCAAAAATGCTAACAAATTCACACTTGCTTTATGGTAAATGGGCAAGGTAATAGGATGTGTTTGAATTAAAGATCTAAAATATTCACGATAGATGCATGGATCGTATAACTTAAACGGTCCATGTGATAAAATAGCTCCGACAAAAATAATTTTTATGGCGATATTTTCGAGACAAACAACTACTTCAGCAAAGCAATTCAAAGTTAGAGCTCAAAGGAAATACGGGACATTTTGTTTTACAGAAATTTTATGGTTTTTTGCATCATTTCCTACAAAAACCAGGCAGAAAAAAAAGAACATGACATATGCAGTTATAAACAAGGCATAGCCGACAAAAAGACAAAAACATAATGATTTCGAAATGATGCTGGGAAATGGGATTCGATAAAACAAAAATGCGCAAAAGTAACAAAAACTACGGGATTCGGATAAGCTTTTTGTCATAGTCAATTTACGGATGTAGACTTTTTGACGTTTTTAATCACAGATAAAACTAACTGAATTGTGTTATGCTACATGGATATCCGGAGTATATAAACGAGAAAATAAATTATTCAAGTTAGAAATTCAAAGAAAAAGTAGATCATTTTATGTAAAAGCATTTCTAATGCGTCTTTTGTAAACTTTAAAAACATGCTTAAATCCAAGAAGCCATATTAATACAACCAATTAGTTGTAGTTATATAAAAAAACCTATTCCCATACAAGATAAAATGAATAGTTTCGGCTTTTAATGATTTTCCTTGGATGTAAACATCCTACAAGCGAACAGAAATAAACTAGTAGGTAATTGATGAATACTATTGAAAACGCGCTCAAATACAAGGCCGTTTGGATAAAAATAAATATTTATTTGCAACTGCTTCATTTGAAAGCTTTTTAAATGAACATTTTATACACGAACCACTGTTGATTAAAACGGTAAAATAGTGCATACAAGACGTAAATAACTATCTATTCAACGTTAATAAAACCAAACGTTAATGCAATACCATGCTTGTAATGATGACAGATAGATTGACAGAAATAAGCTAAGTAGCCAAAAAGTAATACAAATACCATGATTTCAAGTTCTTATTCTTCTTCCAGGGCAATGGATTACATTTACACAATGCGTTCATTTTATTAGGCTCTTCCTGTTTCGTTCATTTTGTCATAAACTGAAGAGAAAAATTCCTTCTATCGCAATAGTGGCATCTAAAAAATCAAACTTTTGAAAGCCTTCGGGAAAAATCTTGGTACAACATTAAAGCTGTGAAGGCTTTCCCATTATCGAATTCAGCGTATTTTTTTTTCAGTTTAGCAAATCCATTTTCTCCGTAAAAAATAATGGATGTCTCGGGAGACCTAGTATAGTAAAAGGAAATATAAAGTAATTCCAGGGGGTAAGAAAAATAGTCCAAGCCTGTAACAAGCTTATAAGTGTTTATGAGAGCAAAGTTATGCTTTCACAAGAAATCGATTCATTGACATAGTAATTTCGGGGTAATATTTCTATCCGATCCGTTAATAGAATTTTTTTGGATAAAATAACTCCGTCAACGTATTTCGCTTAATAGACCTAATTCTGAACATTTCAAACAGACAAAATTACATGATTTCTATAAAATCAACTATTTTCCAACCGCCCTTTTACCTTTAAATGTTTGTTATACCAACCTGAATAAAGTCATTAACATATACCATACATTATTTCCATACATCAACATATTGACGTGTCCTTCCTTGGACATCAAATCCGTCATCAATGACATAGTTCGAACAACATATACTATCATCCTAGATGCTATGTGCACCCTACTCCATCGATAAGTGTACTACAGCACTGTTGTAGTTAATGTGGACAATCACGTTGGTGAACAGTTTGCTATGTAGGTCTCTTTCATGTGGTGGTGACCCTTAAAAGGGCAGTTTGGTTTCTTTGGAGAAAAAGCTGACCGCCTACTGGTAAACATCCAGGTAGGCCCTTACTTACTTGGAAAAATCCATTTGGATTCTGTTGACTCCTAGTTAATTGTAGAATCCATGAATCCTAGTAAATCCAGCAGTCAAGTTGCCTGTAGTGCAAGTCAGGGAGGGAGCTCCTTTCCCTCTCAAGTCAGCATGTGGAGTGACCAAAAGCTGACCAAAAGAATGTTAAGGTCAGCTGACCCCGTTTTGGTCAACTAGATTGCACAAAGTGATTCAACCAACCTCAACAAACACACATGTATTGCATTTGTTGTTCACTGCAAAGCTTCCAGTCTTTAAAGTTCTCCACATTTCACCGACTAGTGAGACAACCTGTACAACCTCCGCCCCAAATATTCCCAAGCCATATTGGAGGATGCAATCGGTTATAAAAATCGATCGTGCTTGCCATCTCAGTGATGCCGCAATTGCACCTCGTTGATTTTCAAGCTTAACCTTTCCATTCTTTTAATGAGCATTAAAATGACGCCACTGATTTCGCTAACTCCTGAATCTATTAAATTTCTGAACACGAGGACTCGCTGCTACTCATTTCATAGATAATGGGGCAAATCTCGTTCGTTTCATTGAGGAGAAGTACATTCCTGCTGCAGATTAGTAGAGAGGAGACAACGTGTCAGTTTATCTCCAATCAAGCCATCCAGTCTTTTAATCTCCCATGCAGTTGGAGAAGGGGGAGAGGCGCGGATCCTAACAAATCGTAATCTAATAGAAATGGCAAGAAACCATCAATGAACCGATTTATTATTCAGGTGGTGTAAGAAAAGTTCGTTTAGCTATAGCTACTGCACTCTACCTCATTTTTATGACTCTTGCACATGTGCTTTATTCAGAAATTAATATTTAATGAAAAGCACTACAAATGTATATCTACCCATGCATCTTTTCAAGAACCCCATAACGTATTCAGTCAGGGATAGCCCTCTCTCTCTCTCAAGGAAATATCCACCAAATAGGTAATGAGCTTACAGTCTTAAGAGGGAGAGTTAGGCTGATAGAGAGAAACAAAGATTGCTGGACTGAAATACTGTATATACAACAAAATCAGAGAAAAAATATATACAGTCTTCACAAATTGCAATGATACAACATAGTAGTTATTAATTAAACGAAACGAAATTAAACACCTTAAAAGTATGTTTCGTTGTTCCATAATGCGATATGCAGGCAATCCACTCCATTTTAGATAAAAACTTTAACATATTTAATAATTAAGTATATCAGAGTTCTTTGGAGCAGATTGATCCTTGAGTAAAATGCCGGTGATAAGGCTGATGAAACAACATTTTGGCAAATTATCCACTTGGAAAAAATGGCAAAATATTATGCCTTCACGTATGTATCGGGATGGTTGTGCTACAGTGAGGAAAATTCAAGCATGAGCTTATGTATATATTCATATTACAAAATGTCAATATGAAGTTGCTTTCATCTTACTGGTTATAAAAGCATTAAATTCCCTATGTTTGAGATCCGCATAGAAATTGTGTTAGCGTTTGATATATGCGTCATTTCACAAAACAGATGTTTTACTCTATCATGCTACGTAGGGTCATGGACATGCTTTTATATCCCTCATTAAAAAACGACAATTTTATTGCTTCGACTCCCTTAATTAAATATTTTAATGGCATAGAAGCACTTTCAACATTTCAGTTTAATTAATGAAAGAGTGAGCAAAAAGGTTAAGCGAAACATTAAGACTAAAACAGCAACTTTCTGAATCTTGTATAAAAACTATCATAAATTACGCTTTCTTAATCTGTAGCATGGGTACAAGGTAAAGCAGGAAAATATACGAAATCACTTATAGCGCTATGCATAGTAAACGAATGCATATTAGTTGGAGGCAAACAAAATTTATCAACAGTACGGTTCCCAGAATACTATAAAATATTTAAATTAAAAAAACTAGCTGCAAAACGATTTTTCATTTTCAAATTAATATGTTATTGTGCAATTTCCTACATCATAAAAATAAGAAAAAAATAGCTATTGATGTTAATATTTAATTTATTAATTTTTAATACTTAACACGTTTTTTTTCTAAAAAAAAATTATTTCAATCGAAAATGAAATTTTTTAGTCTCCTATTATTGCAGAAGACGTTTATCATATTACATAACAAAATGAAATGAAAGTAAAATAGCACAAATGTACTTTTTCGATGATAAAAATGAAATTAATGTATGAAAATGTTATCGAATTTGAGTTTTGAGTTAGTATTTGAGGGCTATTTAAAGTAAAAGAAGTTAAACAAGCGTTTAAAATTGTTAAAAAACAGTATTTCGGTGCGCAGGTGTAAAAGGAAGCATATAATCTAAATATTGCGAATATAGGAGATAATATCTTGGGATGATCTCTGGTGAATGCCCATAAAACCTGTATTCGTATTTATTGACACGAACATAGAGCTAGACTACGAGTTCAAAGTAGAAATTTTAAAGGCATTCTTTACAGAAATTCCATATGGTCACTTCATAACACCAAAGTGCCACACACCATTTTCTTCATCATATACTGCACTGCATATAAACGTACAATTATGATATAGCCAAGGCTCACCCAGACATGTCTGACTGAGTATGCCATACAAGTGCATTTTTCATTTACAAAAAGCAACCGTATATTGAATCATACATACAAATGAACTGCATAATTGACTTGAATTGCTGCAGAATATGAATTCATGTCTCGTAAGGATCTACTGGCGAACCATGCTGAAAATAGCATGTTGAAAGCCCATACGTCACTTAAGGGTTATGGCCAGAAATCGTGGTAAATAATTCCAGAACTTGATCGTACAGCAGCAATGACCATCTTACTTAAAACATCCAAAGTGATGCTTCAGCATTGATTCCAGTTTCCAACCAGACTCATTTCTGATTGCACTGATGGCCATTTCCTAAACGCTAATTGGCTGAGGATAATTAGTGTTTGAAAAGTGGAAACGTGCCCGTGGATGCGCTTACTTAAGAATTACCTTTGGCGGAGAGGAGCCATTTCAAAAGGGCGCGATGCAACACGAGCACGCTGCAATTTGTATAGTTTACAAAATTGTGAAGATGGCAGAAGAAGGAGAAAAATCAATAGAGTGGCGAATGGCACTGCTTGTTTCTGGGTGCACTGACTGCATAATGGCACGGGATGGGAAAACAGCAGGCAACAAGGTTGAAAGATACAGTCAAGCACTCGCTTTTAACAAACATAAGCACGTTCACGGGGGACCAGTATACAGTGTTCAAACATTACCCAAGATGTATTCATAAAACGCTTTTTGGATGGGGAGGAAAAACAGCCTACGGGCAACAACTGTCATTTTTGTGCAATGAGTGCAAGTTTTTTTTTTTTTTTCGGAATATTTAGTCATTTGTTTGCAGAGACAAGCAAACAGGGTAGAGTGGGGTCCGTTTTGGCCTTGGGCAATTTCAAAATTGCGCCATCCAACTGTCACGCTCGTGATGACTGACTAGTACTCCGGTCTAGAGCAAATGATGAAATGAAATATTTCCTCGTCAAGCCCCTCTAAATATTACATTATCCTACGTTTAAAGTGGAATTACCAGAAGTAGGCAAATATAAATTTCCCGTCTCGTATGACTGGTATTGCGCCCCAATTCATAGGCAAACTCTATAAGCAGCATTGCACTTACTGATTGCCTACCTTCAAGGGGCAAGCTATAATTAATAATCTGAATCATGATTATCTGTTTTATACCATATTCATCAGCATATTTCAGAATCTTTCTACATCGCAAAATTATTGTAACATTCGTTTAACAATAATTTTGTAATACATTCTATACATAACTTTATGCACACTATGCATGCATATTTCTGAAATGTACGTAGAATTTGCGAGTAATCTCCTTCTTTTCACTGGTGCATTTTCTGTGAAAAATAAACCTCGGAATTCGTTTTAAGCAGAAAAACTAGGTTAATGTTCTCTAAGAGGTGAAAGGGTAGCTTGTAGGCCAATTAAGCGATCGTCTGTTAACGTGAATGTTTCATGCCCAAGTAGATTTTGGTCGTGAAATACAGTTCTGCCTCATTTGATAATGGGATATATTTGCAGGAAAACCGGTGAAATTCTTAAGGATATTATAATTCATGCTTGAAATTATGGCCTCTTTTATTTAATCATCAGATTAAGCGTTGCGGCACTCGCTAACAAGGATGCAGATAATTCTTCTAAGATAGAATAATCCCAAGCATTGCTTCGATGCACAGAATTCCCCTTTCTTGAAATTTGGGCTACTTAACTTTCAAAAGATGCTGCTCTTAAATGGGGCAGAGGACTCAACAACACGTATAATTATAAAACCAGGCAATATCTGTAATGGACATTTAACATTAATTCCAGGCAATCGCGAATGCCATTTTACTAGTGCAGCGATTTAGTTCTCTGATGAATTGCGTCCACTAGCTGACGAACAAAAGTTAATTAAAAGAGAATTAATTGCACAGATAATTACACGAAAGAATTGATAACCTCGCCCGGATCTTAAGGAGCCTTGACCTAAGAAAAACCCATACAATTAAGCATCAAAGGCAAATCCACCATGATATTAGTTAGTGATTTATAATTGGGTTACATCCACATCAATAGAGCAGAAACTTCATAATATATAAATATGCAACATCGTTCAAGCTTACATTTAAAACATTTTCTTGGATTTGAAGCTGATCTTGTTTTTCTCGACATAATGTTCATTTCAGATCAAATTAAAAATTTGAATTAAATTATTGATTTAACAATTGCTAGTTTAATTCATTTTTTATACACTTACAGTAATGCATCAAGGGGCGCATCATAAAACCTTTTCCAAGACTATCATTGGCTCGCCCTATTTGACCATCACATTTCCATTAAAGATTTATATAATTAGGCCCCGAGGTCCATAAAGTTAAAATTGGCTTTCCCCGAAACTGACCGGAGATTCACAATAAACATGCGTGTAGGACAATAAAACAGAAACCGGCTTTAAGCAGGGCACGTCGTGTTTTATGTACGAATTCGAGGTAATTCAATAGTAAAGATGAAACGTTGATAATACCATAACACAATTGGAAAATCCAAAATGAACACCCTTATTGGGTGCATTTTTTTATAATAGAAATGGGCAAAGCAAAATCGATTGTTTCTGCCCCGGGTGTCGAATGAATCAAGTTTCTCTGCCTTAAGGAACTTGCCAATCATGGCTCTCTCAAAACAAGAATTAACTAAACCAAACAACAGCCGGTCAAGCTCCCGAAGGATTGTCCATATAAAAAAGAATACACTTCACTTAATATCGTACAAGTTACGTTAACAATAGCGATATTAAAACAATGCATATTCAAATTGGATTCAATATTGAATTCTATACGACAACGTTTACGAAAACATTGTACATCAAATGATAATTATAGCAAAATATGGGGTTACTAAGAGCTAATGAACGCCTTAGGCTTCATATCCATACTTAGTACATAAGCTGTATACACATGCAGAAAACTAATGGAACAACACATATGGATCAATAAATTATAGCTCGGGTATAAATATATTTCCATATCTTTCAGACATTTTTGAAGCTGTTTAGATATGTATACATGAAGGAAATATTCAATTTTGAAGAAGAGATAGGTCAAATTTTTCTAAGAATCGAATAACATTTTAGCACTTTCGGGGTTTCTAATCATATACGAATTTATGCCAAATATATTGTATTATTCAATATTCGGCTTTCAATATACTCTCGTTATCATCTCCCCATAAACCTTATCAATACAATTTCACCCATTTTCTTAGTAAACTATTTTCTTAAACGCTGCTTGCCGCAATGGCATAACGGTGACAAAGGTCGTAAATCGACGACTGGCTGTATTTCTAAAAGTTCAAAATAATCAAATCTGGAAAGGGCGTTTTAAAATCGATACTATCATGATGCAATAGAAGAAAAAGTAAGCAAACCGGTTTTGAATTAATGCATTAAGTAGGGCTAGGAAAGATAATGAATAAGAATTTTCTTCAATAATTCCATCAACGTTCGCAGAATTCTGGTAAAAAAATTATAGAGTTCAACTGGCATACACCATTTCTGCAGACATGGTAAGTGCGTTTATAGCATTGGTTTTGGTCTAGTTTTACCCTTGCTCTATACTGTATATATATATAGTTTTCATTAGAAATATAACGATGAAATGAAAGGCGCCCAATATAAAATCCGCTGAAAATGGTAAGTGCACATCAGCTCTTTGAAATTGCAGTCCACGTACTTTTCCCATCTATATAATATACAGTTCGTGACTTGAAATTGTTGCACGGTTCATATAAAGTTTACATAGAATTAAGTGACAGAGTAATACATCATAAACATTGTGTGGTTGGGCACGCCATGGCAATCACGTAAACCGCAATGGCCGTGCTAGCACAGCCTACAAAACATCGCATTAATACTTCCAACCAGGATGAACGCTTTTTCCTCCTCAAATAATAATAATAACTTCTGTATATCGGAGAGCAACCAGACTCTACGTGTGGATCTGAAGGGGAAAAAATATACTAGAGCGTGCCATATGTCAAGTACAGTGATTCTATACTTGATGGCAGTTGAAGGTTTTAACCTCGATTCAGTCGCGACGAAATGATTTCATTCGTAAACCTGGTCATTACGAAATTAATCAATACCAGATCTCAAAGTTAAACAACTGTTGGAAAATGATACAAATTTAGAATTAGCATGTCGATAGTAAGAGTTTATTGACCGAAATACATTCTGATATCAAATTTAAATAATCCGTGATGTATTCAAAACATGTCATAAAAGTATGTATTTAGAAAATCACTAACTGTCAATTTTATAATTATATTTGGGAGATGGAAGGGTTCCAAGTTTTGAAGGACTCAAAATACTGTTACGTTATTGATGGAAAGCATCTGAAATTTTCAATTGTTCCGTGGATTGTTTAGCCAGTGTGTCGTCCGCAGTACCCATTTCCCATGAAAACGATTATATCCTGCATGGTCAGAGATTTCCACGGTAATAAATTTACAGTTCAAGTCCATTAGACTCTTTTTTTTCCACTGCAACCCTGTTAAAAGCGACCAACGTTGGGCCTAATTAAATCTCTCGCATTAATTCCTAACAGTTCAACGATCCGATTCGGTCCATGAACGACCCACATTTTCGCAACCATAAAAAGCAGTTACACAATGACGTCGAAAGTAAAAGGCTGGATTCCAGCTAATAATTTGCCTAAATGACAAGGAAGGCATCCGTAGGCCTAAACGCTCAACGGGCCAGGATGCATTTGAAGAGTTGTTGCGCCAGCACCGTGCAATAATAATGGAAATGCATATCCAGATTGCATTATATTTCTCCTATTTCTGAGCCATGAATAAATGCATGTATGAGAAATAGGAGCGCGCATCCGCCATAGGCATTTTCATGCAGAAACACGCTAGCACCAGTTATTGATCCGGCTTACTGCAGTGCTTACGGTGCCATAAATGTTGGATGCTTGTATGTGTATAAAAGGTGGCCTTATAGGTATAGTCTTTCCATCATTATTTAATGGCACATTATGGAGTATTTTTCTCTCAAACTTTCATCTGGCTTTTCCTTTCGTCTTATACATTCGCAGTCTACCTTCTTCCATCGATGCTTTTAAGCATTTTTAAACTTCTTCTGGAACGCTGCCGTATTCATATTTGTTCATCTATACGGTATATCATTTAGTAATTGGTTGCAGAATGCAACAGGGTCGATTTTTTTTATAATTCAGCATATATTAGGCTTACTGGCATTTCCTAATCAAAAAAGTCATTCGCTTTTTTCATGACTTCCATATATGGAATGGAAAAAACAACTGCAGACAAAAGCATATTCAGATGTATAGCATATAAAAATGGAGGTGGTAAGAAGATGTCATTTTGATGGGTTTTTGCTCTGCAATTAACTACATTTTCACTATAGCAACTTGTGATTCTTTTAATTGCAAAATGACACGCTTGTGTTCCATTAACACTAATTGGACATGTCAAATGGCTGATATTTTTATGCTTGAATTTGAAAAAGTATAAGCGTGTATGTATACAGAGTTTTTTATGTTGATACATTATCTATATTCTATGTGCCCCCATTAACGAATGTTAACGATTATTCATTAAAAACGATCGATTCTAGGCAAAAAACAAAAATCGATTTACCTTTATGAAAATTATATATTTTTTTCATCTAGTTATAATGATGAAATATTAGACAAAACCTTTTATGACGTTTTTATCTTGTACGGGGGTTTATCATTTTTTTCTACAATGTAGTCTAAATTTAAGTGCACAAATGTATACCATACCTCCTTACTTATGCTCATTAAATATAATGAAATAAATTAAATATTAGTATGAACTTTGAATTGCAAATGAATTTCAAAATCAGTGTCTTTCCTAGACGCAAACACTACTAAAAACTAGACGCAAACAGGGATTCCATAAACATATTTAGAGACTAATGAGTTTCGATCAATAAAATTACCTAAACAATCTTATGCAAAACGTACATAAAAAAGTAAACCAAAATCAGGGATATTACATGTGTATGTATCGTATACTAGCACAAAATTAGTACAGAGCACAGAGCTTATCCATTCCGCTATTATTTGTTCATCACATTGTTGTAATCATAATGGCAATGAATCTCTGATAGGACAATTAAATCTGTGAACAACCAAATTGGATACACGTAGGTGATAACGTCTGGAAACATTACACGAGGTAATTCGAAACTGAACAATAGTTTGTCATATTGATTAATACATCACATCACGTGTTCTATAAATTTAAATCTGGTGTGCCGTGGCAATGTTAGCGCCTTGTTTGGTGTGTCACGATAATCTTAGTAAACAACATTTGTCATACCTCGAGATAAATTAATAAACTTTTAAAATTAGAAAATTAAGGTAAAGGTCAAAATGAATAAATAGATTACAATTTAGAAAATGCTCATTTTAAGCCAGAATATAAAGAAAATAGTTTTAATTTACGAAACAAGTCAAATATTTATTAAAAGTATTCATTCATCGTTTTGGTTTCCCTTCAAACCCTCAGACTTGAACAAAAATAGTCGAAGCAAGATGCGTTTTTTTAATCGATAGGGAGTCAAGAAACTGAAAAACTGTTCGCATGTATACTTATCTATTGCAAGCATCTCTGCGAACTGTTTCTGGACGTTCTTCACTATTTCTTAAATTTAGAGTACACAGTAATTTCCTATATCAATGAGCAATTGGACTATCAGCTAAAGACAATGAAAACGGGTTCTAAAAATCATTTCGATTTCTGAATGGCATAAAAAGAAAATATTCTGTGAGTTCATACGTAAGTTAATCTGATGCCACATTGCTTATCCAAATGAAGTCTTCCTTCAATGGAAAAGACAAGAGTTTGGAATCACAGAGGTGCAGAATCCCATCAGCGAAAACATCCGCAACTGTGGGGTTACGATTTACATTGCGTAAGAATCAATTTCCAAGTCAATGGTGCGTCTAGCTACCGAATTTAATATCAGTTGATGCCAACACCCAGGTAAAACAAACCCACCTTTCAAAAAACCCAATTTCGCCTCACTTCCGTTATAAACATGCTTTGGTGGCATATTGAACGTGTTCGTCTGTAGCACTTTGGATTCGGGGTTTTTATTTTCCTACTTTTAATACATGGAAGTGTATTGTTCATTTTCTAAATTGGTTTTCTCCGAAACGAAGCCATTTGTTTAAATCAAAACACGCTGTTTTATCGATTCGTTTATACATATAATGGAAATTAAATTTTCTGCGAACAGAGAAGAATGACGACGATTTCGTTATGCCCTATAATAATTACGCTTGTTTTCAAGGACGTTAACAGAAAATTATTCCAGCGATCAATACATCTCAACTCCAACCACAAATGTGACAAAACTGATGTAAGGGGCCATGCATATACGACATACACAAAATTAATAGGAAATTTAGAAAACTGAAATCTAATATGCGCGAAATAGTGTCAAAATTTTCACTCTCACATTATGCTATTGCTTTTAAAATGACAAGAAATTAGTTAATCCTTTAAATATATTGAGAATATAATATAGATCATGTTTTATGGCATTTGATTTGATTATGACAATAAATCTGACATTAATTTAAATATATTAAACAATTCAAATGCAAAGTCCGTGCATGTGATAGTTTTTTTCCGAATAGATTAACATTGCAGATACTGATCGTGTAGCTTGTGTAAAAGATTTTTCATTTATTACAGAGGCTGTCCAACTATCAGAATAGTTTTGTTTCAAATGTTCATTTCCGACATTTTAATATGTTGTGTCTCACAGTTATGATAAGGGTGAAGACATATTGCACAATTTCTCAACGCATACAATCATATATTTTAAAACAGATATACAACAATATGCATGTTGCATATACATGTTAAAACTTTCGTAACTGAATGGTGAACGCGATGATCAACAAAATGTCCTCCGCCTTCAGTGGGCACAGTCTATTTAAATTTACAGATGCATGGTTTAACTTAATTTTTGTTTTTAGAAATCGTCTATAAACATTAACGATATTATTTTATTAGTACACCGTATTATTAAAGAGAGATTATACGTGTATTTTGACATCTGTTTATAAGAGGAGCTTTAAAAGAGGGCCCTGGATCAATTACTTAAAAGCGGAGGTCGATCATACGTGAATGAATTCCAAGAATAAATGTCATATTTACTCACATCAATCATAATTTTAAAGATAAAAAACAAAATCCCACTATAGAATGCAAACAATATCACGTGCATGACCTTTTTTTTCAAGATAGTTTGAAACACTTGAAAGAATCCAATAAACCCATACAGTGACGATGAACCGAGGTGCTGACTTAGCAAACGGTAGCAACAATTATTCTAATAGCGCTAGTGTGAATATAGGCTCACGAATAAAAGAAGCCATCCACAATTCCCACGAATAATGATAGGTATTGTGCTTCGCATCACTTGGTAATGAGAGTTGTTGGCATGCACAGACGATAAAATATCAAAAGAAGAAAAAAATCCCATTTTTATGGAAATAAGTTAGGCAGGGTGAAACGAAAAACCGATTGTCTAAGAAACACTTCAAATGAAGTTTTTAATGACATGTGTATCGCAAACTCAGTGGTTCTCATGCGTATATGTATAACTATAAATACATTTCAAATGAGGAAAAAAGGGATGTGGGAATGCAAAAAAAAAAAGTATTTTAACTACTCTTTCTTTTTAATAATTATAGGTAGTGCAAAATAGATTAACCTACAGATGCACAATTTTTAATCCAATGATATTAATAGATAGTCCCACGTTGATATCTCATGTATGTGATACATTAATTTGTTGATAATTGGTAATCTCAAACAAAATAGCAAACCTTGTATGGTGACTCAATTCAGGCTGAGCAATTTATGTTTATCTTGCTTACCTGCAAATTATAAGAAAACGCAACATTAGAAAAGTTCTAAAAATATCACTTAACAAATTTAAACATAGAGAAGTTCGTAATTAATGTGCGCTACATTTATAACTCACATGCACATTTTCCAAGTGAGCAAAGTTTGAACGCATACTACAAATTAAAGGGTTCATTCATTCGAATAATTAATAAAAGTCAATGACTCATTGCTGGAAAAGCATTAGATATGCAATTTAAACTTACAGAAGTGTTCTCATTACATTCAAACTCGTAAATATTCCCTTCTGCGCCTTCCAAAATAAACCCAACCTTCCCAATAATTTGCATTTAATTAAAATGCAGATGTGCTTCATTATAATTGAACAGAAGCAACAGCAACACACGCCTATAATTAAAGAAGGGAAAAAAGCTGAGGAAAGTCCATTACATTTAACCAATATTAAGGGTTAATTACAATTATCTAGCAGCTTATCAGCATTGAGCCAACATGCTATTGTGGTCATTTGGACGGTTGACAGATCGATTCGAGCCTGTGTAGTTCTTTGATTAATCACACTACGCGACTTATTTGGATGTTAGGTCACTCCTATATAATGCTGACACGGTTCCCAATTTGTTGGTTTTAGTTTCAATCATTAATTTCATTAACCCCGTGTCCTAATACCCATCATCTTCGTCGTCCTGTGCTTTCTTATCAATTTCAATAAGAACATACAGCCTCTTTTAACAAATTGTCGAACCAAAATATTTAAAACAAAGACAAATTTTCCAGCCAAAAAAGATTTGGGTATTGCATAAATACGCGCTGCAATCAGAAATGGAAAGTTGTTTCCATAATTCTTGATAAAGTCCATAAAAGAGATTAAAATTGGGACTCTTCCATAAGCAATTTTTTTGCTTATTCTTCCATATATTTTACAAAGATAATGTAGGAGAAAGCCTATCTTAAACTTTTATTGGACAAGTCCAATTCTAACCTACATACTTGTTCTGTACACCAATATGCTAAGAAAGTGTAGGAAAGGAATATGCAATGGCCTGAGGCCTCTTGAAAATCTTTTAACATTTAATGAAAAGTAAACGCAATTTTTCTATGCGATTGTTCTGCGAGTTTTATTAGATTAAGAAAGTTTACGCTGTAAACTTGCGCTGTTTTCGTATTTTTTTTTTTACTGATGATGCCCTCAAGATAGTACTGTAGAAATCAAGGGACGTTTACTGGACGAGACATATGTATCCGCCATCATTCTATGGCGGTTAAATTGTGTCTTAATCCCGAAATAATTGCAAGGAAAATCTGTGCTAGCAAACACTACAACAAGATTGGGATGCACTTTCAGGGCAACAAAATTATTTCAATTAGCAAACATCTATTCAATGGCATTCGATTTGAAAAAGTAATTTCGCAAACAGTTTTTGTTTTGTGTAAAAAGTAACCTCATATGTTGTTGACATTGACATAACGTCATGAGCACAGAGAGAATACCACAGCACGTTCGATTTTATATATCCACAAAAATACTCAAAAACATTGGTCAAAACTACATACTTCGCCATAAACAGTCAACAATTATTTGAAATTCGTTTTCCCTATTGCATGCCCAAGAATGTAAACCTATTGGATTTTCAAGAGCTTGTCAGGCGCAGGGCAATTCTCTTAGAGACCTCTCATTTGCACAATAAACCGAATCTTTATTAGTTTTGAACGATGGACAGAATATGTTTTGTAATAGGTAGATTTACGGTCAATAATCTCACTTGAATAACACAAGATGGTTCTTGCCAAGAAATACATTATGGGAAATTGAAAAACTATTTCTATGCCAATTTAATACTATACGCCAAGCTTCAGTCGTCTTCAATTAAAGAAAATGTGCTGAACATGTAAAAATAGTGATTATTTCAGAGTACTATGCAAAAAAAAAAGGTAAGCGATTTTCTAATTATCCTGAAGGGAAGTGAAAGAGTTGTTTTGAATTTATATATTTTTTAATGCTTATGTCTTTAGAGAGCAGCACAGTATCAAACATAATGTACGACTGCTATGACTATGTTTGAATACGAGCTTAAATGTAAATAAGCCAGAAAGTTTTATGTGCGTTTTGAACGTTATATGTCAACAACCCTAAAGTTCGAAGTAAAAAAAGTTTTATAGCATACAGTAACAATAGCATTCTGTTTTATATAGTAACAATGGCATTCAGAATTATACAGTAGATTTTACAGGAATTATTGAAGGAAAATAGTTAACAAAAACATTGAAAATTTCCCATTCTGAACAGATAAGATTCCACATCAATAGGATCGCTTTATGATAAAATTTCAAAACTAAACTTAAAAGTAGTTTAAAAAAGTGTCCGCAATGCGAGTTCATGAAATAAACGTTTTACGACGATAAAATGCGGCCGCAGGGGCGTATTTGGTAAAAGATGGAGTCAAGTAGTATTGAAGAAGACTATCTTGCTATTTTATCACATTCAAAAGCTTTTTTCATAGACACATGAAGTCGTGTCTACGTAAGCAGTTTGGCAAGGAAAAGCCTAAAGTGTTTTGTTCAATCTATTTTCCATCAAAATACGTCAGTGAAAAAAGTCCTAATACTTGCATAATTTCGTGAAGCATTTGCAGGCCCTTCACAAGTTTGGCATGCAAGCAATTTTCAAGCATCATTTTTTTCGACGTTACCTAAATGCTAAATATTAGCATAGAAATATTACCAAACATCTGCCAAACATTGAATGTGCATGTATGACACATGAAAAATTAAAAAACGACGGCCTAATTTATAAAAATATTATCCAACGGTTTGCCAGAAACGTGTTGTTTAATTGGTGAAACTGTGTATACAATGTATGCACGGGTGAATTTAACTAAACGATGTTTTAAAATTTGAATATATATGCTAAATCAAGTATACATATTTAGTAGATAGCAGAATGTGAAGGTGTGTTGTGACAATTTTACCTATGATGTGTAGAATATGCTATAAACATGAAGCATTATAACTGAATAAAAAATAAACACATTCACCATTCAATGGAAAAGAAGTTTGGTTTAATTTTAAAGATTATACTGAAGTAACCAAAATTGAGGAGATTTCTGGAAGATATATTCAGATTTAACGTCATTTCCGAATAAAAACGCGTTGCTCTCTATCTTACAAATCCTACGTATGCAATGTTGATGAAGCTTTTATAGCCCTTTGTACCAGAAACAAGCTTAGTTATTTCTATAGGCGTTTCCAATACAAGCGCTTATACGCTTGCTATATTTCAGCGAATAGAGCTTATAAGAGACGAAAATACACGAGCTAGAAGGCAGCTGCATCCCTGAAACAAGAGTTAAAAGGCAACAATCATTGAACATCTGCGCAACACCAATCATCCTTTTTGTTCGACACTTATAAGGATCTCCACAACCGATAAACTGAGTGACGAAAAAAAAAAAAAAAAAAAAAAAAAAAGAAAGAGAAATAAAAGGGAAATACATCAGGCGGAAAATTTGCGGATGATACAGAAATCCAGTGTTGACAAGATTTACGCATCGAGCACTGTGTTTTCCTTAATCATGTTTATTCAAACGGAAAAAACTTAAGCGCGATAAATACTCGTGACAGGTATTGAAACAGAAAACAAGACGAGAAAAAAAAAAGATAGTCATTTTAAACAAATGGACCCTTTAGATTAAATTTGTGTGAAACACGTTATTGTTTCAGAGAAATAAAAGTAATTGGAAGCAAATAGTTGGCACGTATTGCAGCGCAAAATGCCTTTACACATAAAGAACTATAATGTGGAGGCTTTTCTACACAACAATACCTTAGATAACCTTAAATTAAGTCCATAAATTTGTATGTAGAATTTTACTCTCTCTTCTTATTGTATAACAGGCTCAATTCAAAATAGTTCAATTCCTTGAATAACACAATAATTCTGTATTTTGAAAGATGTTTTTTAATGAAATAAAGACAGACTGCATGGTCTTCTAGAGCCAAACAAATACTTGTAGATTAATATCGGAATTTTCTTCAGTACATGAATTGAAAACTTTTTTTTTCGTATAACAACTAACAATATAATTATAATTCACATTTTAAATATCCCTGGAATAACAGGATAACAAGCTTGCTTTCCATAAAATAGGAAAATGTCAAATTGTGCCTAGGAACCTAATTTATTGCAGCACATCTCAATTTGGCTTAAGTCTAATGCCAAAAGTAAACAAAATACTTCCTATCTTAAGCATAGAAAAGCAGAAGGCAGCAGAAGATAGGAAACATGCTTCGAAGGAAGTGTTTATTTTACAAATAAATCCATAATATAAGGGTAAAACGTATAACGATTTACATTAATTGCTTCTCGTTTGTTTTGTTTATCATTTTCAAAGCGAAAAGCTCGTTTGTTTCCCAGCGTCCATTATGTTGAAAGTACAAGACAGAAGCACACAGTAGCTTCAATTAGCAACTAGGGCATGTACAATGGACCTTAAGCAGAGCTATGTCACGGAGTATGTATAATATAGACAGTCACACGATATTGGATTTGTATAGGTCATTAACGAAATATGCACAAGTTCCATTAGATTAGACTATTCAGGTTCAGCACCTATATGGTGTCCACATCCATTTTACTCAAGAAGCAACCATGTTAAAAGAAATCAACTTATGCGAGTAACAACGTACATGTATATTGGACAAATTTAAATCAATTTTAATTTATAAATTAAACCATATACCAATATTCCATTAGCAAATTATGTGTTTAGAAAATTCTGTATAATGGCATAACGCCATAAACTTCTAAAAAGGTCGCACTTGAATGATAATACATTATTAAATAATCCATTTGTATAATTAGAGAAAAGTTGTATTATGATACTGGTGCAATATACTCTTAAAGAAATGGTTATATGTTAACGTTAGATAAATGGCTTCATCAATTGCATACAGACAAACCTAATTTCAAATACGCTATTAATTCGTGATGTATACATTATCAATATAATGAGCTAACTCTACATGTTAAAATCGTGTGTCTGCAATATATCTATAGCATACGGTAGAATGTAATAATGTACTGCAAATTGATGAAGTGAAGATTTGAATGAGAAACGAAATTATCATTAAAAGCACGATTTTTCCATTCATTAAGCGTTGCATACATTAACATGAATATACGATCAGTCTTAATTGTCGAAAAAATCGCTACAGTATGAAATCTAAGACTTCGATATGCATGTAGCTCATCCGTGCATCAAGTCCATATTACAGCATCAAGATAATTATTTAGTAATATGCAGTTCTGCATTAAGATTCCTTATAAAAACATTTTTTGCTATTTTTACCAACACTGGCGTACACATTTTGAATATGACAGACAAGTAAGGAAGTGTCAACATGTAATGAAAACCCATCAAGAAACTTTCATCTCACGTCATGCGACTTGTTTATACTATGATTTATTTTTGTGTTGAAGATGCTGTACATATGTTGCTTTGTTTTATGTACATATTTTTTTATGACAAAAGTTACAAAGAGTGGCACCAAAAGTCGTCTTGACTTGCCAGAATTATAAGACAAATTCATGAAACTTTAACTTCTGAAATATTCGGTATATATTTATTTTAATATTAGCGTTGAAACGACCCTCCCCATACATATCAATATTTATTAGCAACCGTCATTACATTATTTTGTATAAATTATGCAATATGACTCATATTTGCATTCAGAGTTTTTACGCTGAAGCTCAAAGATCAGCTTTTTTATCTTAACCTTTCAAATACAAATCCCCATAACGGCAACCATGAAATGTAAAAAAACTTGACGTACCACTAGCATCACACTTCCACTACGCACCATAAAATCGATTTTAAAAAACCTTGATAATGTGAACTTATAATTCTGTCGCTTATGAGCATTCTTTTGGGAATGCAGGGATCTAGTGATGCCTTGCAAAACATGCATTATTTTAACGAGAATGTGTCTTTTTTTTTCTTAACTGCCAACTTGGAGGCTAATGCCAATAACCGAGGGTTGTTTTTGCTCTAAAAAGTGTAGTTTAAGCTGAACGAATTACCAGCAGCTATTTAAAAATAAATATTAAAAAAACGTAAAAACGAATTTTTGGCATCAAGTCGAGTATTTCTAGATATATGTGCACACACATAAGCTAAACAATAAATAAAATTCAAAACTCCTAAAAACCCGAAAACACAGATGTTCCCATATGTCAAAGCATTATGTTTTTCTTTAAACTGCTTTCAGATGTTCAATCTCTAACAAGTAAATGCTTTCTTTCACAACAATTGTCAAGATGAATATACATTGCATCTAAATTGGCTTCTTCGTGGAATTTTGTAAATACAAAAAAGGGCTTCACCAACATGTTTTCAGGCTAAAATATTTTACGTATGCTGAATTTCTATTAAAATCCTATCTTCACATCCAATATCAAGTTTTTGATTTACAGAAAGCCACGATTATTTAACATTTTCAATAAAAAACCCTTACAGTCGAATAAGTCAATAGTCAAACCAGATGACAAAAGGTGCCATTAATTGGAATTTACATGTAACGAGTGATGATAATAGTCTGAAAGGCTACACGAGTTCACGTCTGCATATGACGGGATGGGGAAGTCGTTAAAAATGCGTGAAAAGGCATAAAATGAACAGGAAAATGTCAATTGCGCTATCGCTTTTAGCTTAGGCACCAGAGACAGCTAATTCAAAAAGAAAATCCTTAGTTGATAATTGGCCATCCATGCGCACGTATTATCTTGAAACAAATTATGAATATCTTAAGATTATAATGATTATATCTTATGAGAGAGAGAAAGCGGAGACGAACCCTTGCTTTTCCTAACTCTTTCATAAAATTCAAATAGAAAAAGGGCAACCGAATAACGAGATCATGTTTTTAGACACAGTCAATTTTCTGTATTCCCAAGCACTGTATTTCTCAAGTAAGCAAACAAGCAATTAATAAACACAATTCGCTTACAAATCTCGCCACATCCAAAACTTGTACACATACCCCTATAAACATTTGGCATTTTTATAGCGAGCACGCATCACGCTATACCATTGGCGTGCATTGTCGTCGTCAATTTGAATATCACATAATTTGGAACTCCTTGTAGTTTTAGCACTGACATAATAGACCACAAAAGGTGAAATACGACATGGTGAACACAAATCATAGTAAAATTACATTCAAAATGCATTTTAACCCGTTTATCTTCTTAACATCTGCGTGCTTGTTGAGCTGATTTGATTTACTGTTTAAAAATGGTTACACAACAGGAAAAACTTTTCCGAGTCTAAATTATTCTGTATAATAATCAGTGAATACTCTGATATCAGCATAGCTAGGTGGGGGAGTAGTAACACTATTGACCTGGGTTCAATTTCCGGGGCGGCTACCATGACTTTTTTTTTGGGAAGGGGGGGGTTTCCACACTTGTGCTCCTTCCTCTCTTCTCATCTATATTATAAATTACCAAAAAATAGCAATTCCAAAAAAACTACCTCAAACTTCCAGGTGGGCAGAGTCCCACAGTGCAAAATGCGCTTAGTATACAGCTTATGCATTGTCCTCGACCTATCCTCGTAGTACGACTAGGTAGGTCATCAATGAACTAGTCTGGATTTGCCCATATATGGAACCCCATATGGAAAGTGTGTGGCATAGATGATCATATGTCATCTTGTCAACAGGGATAGATCTATACAAAGGAGAATTCTAATTAAATTTTTGCATCATCTCCAAATATCCAAAATGCATGATCAATAGCGCATGCATTTCACGCTTTTTGAGTAACCTTTGCGTTTACAAATATAGCATCAAAAGGTAGCCAAAGCCAGGCCGTTTAAAGCTGATCTGACGACCAAGTTCCGAGTCTCGGTACTAGAATCCTGCAACCTCGCAAGATTAAGTCGGATCAATGAAGCACTCGAGGGACAAACCGATAATCAAATTAAGTAATAGGGCGACCAGCGTCCGAACAATCTCGCACCAATGGTGATGCGGTTTTATTGGGCAGCCATCGACCCACCACCAGCATCAAGATTTCTGATCATATCAAATCGTCCTGGCCAAGTATCGTCCCTGGGTAACAATAAATGCAAGAAGCAGGACTTATTAGCGCAACACGCTCCTGTTTACCCTGCTTACACTTGCTGGGAATCCCTAACACAAATTAACAGCTCGTAAATCTACAGTCCATCCTGGATGCCAAAGTCGACGAATAAATATGTATTATTTTCTATGTAGGAAAAGAAAAAAAAAGCTACCGTAATCGATCGGATAACCTCCCTGCTTCCGAACAAAGCCGGGTGTTTTTAAAGTAACGCTCGTGTTTTCGTGTACTGCCAGCTGTGTCACTTGCGTGACTTTAAATCCTGCCCTTTATAGCATTAAAAATGAGCACCGTGAGGCCTGTGACACCTCGGTGAAAGGGATGATAGATTACTCTAGCTGCTTAAAATGTGAGTACGTGTGTTGCTTATTTGCTCTTGTTATTAACCTTTCTTGCCACTGGATTTCTCCACTGCTGACTGGCAATATCACGTGTTTTCCGAATTAATGTCGTTTCCGGAAATCAAGACTACAGGGGTGAGGGTTATGCTGAATTTCTCCGCCATTTGCAATACGCCAGAGTAAATTAACCGCCTTCGCCAATTAATTATGCATTTTCCTTTCTTCTTTGTAAATTAATGAGCCTAAAAATATAATGTTTACTCGTGCATATGAAAGCCAAACAGCAATGACAGTTGAGCATATGCCAGTCTGCAAAAGAAAACTTATGCCTAAACAAAAATGTTTATGGCGCAGACGGTCTTGGGATAAAAATGAATTATGGTGGGTTTATTTTGGATATAGAAGGACAATGTTACAACTTACTGAGTTTGCCAAACCTTTTGAGGGTGCTTTGCTATTAAAATTTAAAATCATAACAGGACTGCAAGATCGACTTCTGCAAGTCAAATATGAAATAACTTAATATCAAGTGTTTTGAAAATGTTGTCAATAAGTTAGCTTAAAGTTTAATCATTTATTCATTGCCTTTTTATTCGTGTAGGATGAATCACTTTATATTCTAATTAAATCAGGCAACATAACTGCTCTTATATTTACAAATATATCGTTCAATTAAATTATTTTGCTTTAAAACCACGTTTTAAAAAATACTTGAAATATATCGCGTTTGAAATATTTTTTAAACTACAGACTTTATGTCAATCCAAAAATATGAGCAAGACGTGTTCTTTTGCTGAATGCAAAAAAACATGTCTTTAACGCTTGAAGGGTTGAAAATGAAAGACTGCTAGCTACGTGACATTCAGCAAATTGGGGTCCTTGTTTTTAACCTACATGTATACAGATAAGACTCCTATCATTACTGGTGCATTTTTAAAGTTCCTTAATGCCAACATCTCAAACTGTCTGAATCTTCTCTTTTTTTTCCTTTTCTGTTGTTTTTTACCATGGTCCGTGTATGCTGTCTGCAAAAAAGTTAACTGAACCAGGACTAAATTTAGCCCAAAAAATCCTAATTACATAGGTGGATGTCGTGAACGTGCTCTTTTTTTTCTCTTGTGCTAGCTACAATGAGCTTAGCCAACAAACAAGCTCAAAAGTTGTCTATCATGAGGGTGTATAGACCTTACAAAATAGTAAACGAAATGAGATGTGTTTCGGACGAATCCTCCAATGCTAGTATATTTCAATGAAACTGAGGAAAAGGAGGATGACTTCAAAAAAGTTTCAAAAGTTGAACTATGGAACAATTTAAACAATTAAATTGATCTTAAAGTTCAGAAATATTTAAATCGCTAGCAAACAGAACAAAAGTTGATGAAAATCATGCTATAAACCTAAGGATTATTCACACGATGACATTTCTCACAATTTTCCGCTTCTTAGAATAAAATGAGGTCATATTGCAAATTTCGTTGAATATCATGAGTCTTGGCATCTGTTGGTGACGTGAAAATTTATCATCATTAACTTAATTCTGGCATGCAAATGCAACTGATTGTTTATATACATCAGTGCACACTCATTCAGAATAAAAAATAACCCAGGTTTTTGTGCGCTAACTAATTAGATGTGGGCGATGAAGAACACTTGGTTTGGCATTTCCACAATTCTACACAGCCCATGGTTTCCCTCCTTAAATGTTTAATTGTTCACATAAATCTGAAAAACCAACGCCTCCTGTCTTGGGCTTTGCAATTGGCACCCGGGCATAACGTCAAGTTAGGCAGTTTTTGTCATATTTCTTGCAGTTTTTACAACCGTCAATAGAAGACCAGTCTTTAGTACAGGATGTCCTGACAGACAAGACGCTTTGCTGATTACATTTCGGTAGAAAACGCTTTTATATATGTCATCTTTAAGTAGAATCTTGTATTACAAGAACTAGAGATATTCCCTCATGGTGAACTTTTAAAGTAGATTTTGAAAATGCGAGTCCATTATCCTTTATGTTTTCCTGTCGGATTATAAACACAATTGGCAAATTCTTGCTGCATTCGAGCCACTGCCATTTGTTGTTTGGGGAGCACAAATTATAGAAATGCATCGAGCGGGTAGTCCTATTTAGTGCTCAAAAAATATAATTTGGATCCTTGTGAGAGATATTAAAATGAATAATAAAAACAATTTTGTGACTTCTGCATCTTAAAAGTTAGTATAATTCAAGAAATTAAACAGCATATACTGTGCTTAAATGTGTAGTTTAACCATTTTTAATAAACGTTCTAAACTACCATAGAAATAAAGAAGTACTATTAGAATATAATGAAGGTATATATAGAACTCTAAATCAGCAAACAAGAAATTATGTGCAAGTCTTACATTACTTTGAATCTGCAATAAATGCCTTACTTAAAACTTGAGATAGTGTTTGTAAACGAGATTTTGTTCAAGTTGAATGGTTTATTCTTATTTGATTCTAGCTATTCAATTTCAACCTTCGATAAACGTAAGAGAATAGCGAAAATAAGTCGGATAAGCGAGGCTTAACCGTATATTTAGGATACTAACGTGTTGAAAATTACAGGGTGAAAACGCATACAATCTAATGGAAAACATGGCATGTAATATCGGGAGCGAACTCCACTAGGAAAATTGCGTTTATTCTTGCGCATCAGCCTAGTATATAGCTGACAATACAGCGCATACCTATATAGAACTGAGATCACTACGGCACATATACTACTTTATTTCATGTTTTTTTGCCAGCTGAAGAAACCAATCTATGAAGAAGGTTTTCCGAAACATTACACTTAATGGAAAAAAACGAAAATGCGAATGCCCAACTGATCCCGACAGGGATTGCACCAATCCTATGCTGAGCATGATACCATATTCATGTAAAGAAAAAAATCAAAGTGATAGACAACAATATGGCATACAGTATATAAGTTTTCTTGATGATGAAAAATGAAAAATTCCCCCAAAAAATCATAAATGCTTGGCTTCTGGCTATGAGAGATGCATTTTTCCATAAGCTCTTTTCGTAGAGTACACCCACTGACATGACATCGTGCAAAGTTCATATGGTGCATTTACTCTTTTTGAATCCAATGCACAACCATTTTCATAATTAATCCTAGTATAAATTAAGTAAAGAAAAACTTTGAGATAGTAGTATATGCACACAGTTTTAGGAAGAGAATACATAATAGCGATGACTATTACTACGTTGAATCTGTGATGAAAGGTGTTCTGCCTATTATTTTCTACATACAATTTCAAATCGATGGCAGAGATTTATGACCACCATTGGCCTCCATAGTACCCCATTCTTGTGTTGCACTTGTGCGCACGATTGCTTCTAGTTTATATGATCAGAGCTATGATGCATTCTATAGCTTTGGCACATCAAGAAAGACAGAAACAACCAATTAGTTTGCGTCAAGATGCAAGCCATGGTTGTTTCGAGCAACATTGCCATTTTTTTCCATCTCTTATAAGACCTGAGAGCAAATGGGCATTTGACACAGTAATGCATTTCGACAGATGGTTGTCACTGTTCCATTACATCGTGAAGTACATTATAGTTGTTGCATGACACTGGTCTTTCAACCATTACAAGAAGTTCATGCAAGGTTATATGAAAACGCCATATAATCAAATCTTCTTGTTATATACGTTTGGTTTGGCAAAGGTTGTCCAATATATCAGCACTTGCTGCCTTATTGGACGTGGCATGTATACAGCTTCACTTGCATATGCTGGAAGCTTCGCGTTTTATCAATTAACAACAAACCACTTGGCAAGTATACGTGTCATATTCTGTAATACTGCACATGAATATTCCAATAAAATAGGATATATGGCAAAAAGTATAAAATACGTAACTCCATGTATTAATACCAGCCATCGCGGTGCGACTTTACATGCATCATACCTTACCTTGCTTAAAGATTTATCCAAATTTACAAATTATATTAGAGATTTTTAGCCTTAAACTACTGATGATGCAGTACGCCTATAGCATTAACTTTTGATTATTTGTTTGGCTGAAATGCAATACGCAAGTGTGATACAGGTTTAACATTAACCAAAAATTAAAACAACAACATTAATTATGTTTGTAACTCCGGCAATAAATCAAATATAATTATTTCTTGAATATGTTTAGTGGCACATGGAAATGTAACTAAAACATAACTTAAAGGTTAAGCTACTTGCATGCCATGACATCAACTATATTTGCTTGTATAACATTGGTGGTGGATTCTTAAAGTAGAATTATTTTAGATTTAGGGATTTTTTAAAAAAGATTTTTGCAGATTTTTAACCGAAAACTAAATGCTCAAACTGCAACCCACATGACGCTTGATGAACAAATGTATTTGCTGTTTCTTGAGCCATGCTAGCACGCAGTCAGTCGACTACAGAGCTTACCAGTGTGCAATAATCAAGAGGTAATAACCAAAACATGTCATCAATAGTCTCGTTTGACCTTAAAAGCAGCCACGGCAATCTATTGGAACTAATACGTGGGGAATTAGATGAAGCAAGCTTCTTGCTCAACACAATCCTTTCCAATCAAGAAAGTTAGTATTAGGTCAGACTCCTTTATCGATTGCCCTGTGCAAAACTATAGTCTACACAAAGCCTATAGGGTTTCCCATGGTTGCTAGGCCTTCATTTTATACTGATAAATATCTGTATGGCATCAATGGACTTGTAGGACAAAAGAAGCAAAATCTTTCAGGAAAAGAAAGGAAATTTTCACATAGACATTTATATGGATATAGGCTCGTGCCATTGGCCTATAGAAAACCCGTTGTGAATCCATTCCTCTAAAGCAGCTTACGGAAATCTAGAAGATTGTCCAAAGTCTTTATGAGAGGATTTTGGCTATAGATTGTGTATACATTTGCAGTTGGCTGCTTCAAAATATTGATTACTATCTCAGTAAGTAGACCTTTGGCTTTTCAAGAGTTGAAACTATTCAATATATTCAATCAAGCGTGCACACCTACAGCCTACATGCCATATAACCAAGTATGGCATCTGCCTGTGCCGTCATTATAGGATAAAGCAAAAAGATATTGTGGCCAACTTTTGAAACCAAACCTGGGCAAACTATGAAAATATTTCTATCACTAGAATAGCGTTTCTCAAATTGTGGTGTGACATTATGAGGGTTCTAAAATCCTTTCATGGAGTATCTTTTCATCAAAGATGGCATTTATTTTAAAGTGTTTGTACTATATAGTTCACATAGAAAAAGATTAAATGGAAACAAACGTATATATGAATAATACAGTTTATACAGCATTCATTCATTCGATCAATTCAGCTGTTATTAGATTTTCTTAATAACAAATATCGTTTTAAGAAAATTCCGCCACATTTCTTTTAGCTAACTGACTTTCAGAAAAGGCTGCCTATTATTGTGACTAGCAAAAACCAAAGTAATTATTTACACTCTTTTGATCCTGTTTTATAGTGCATGCATACAAGTTTCATACAAGCTTCCCTCCTTTTAATTAATACGTGCATATTATGTGCATGACTATTCCCCAGAAAATCGCTTGTTAACAGCAGCTCTACGAGATATTAGCATGCTTCAACGCCTTTTAATTCAATAAAGCCCCACCTTGAGGCAGTCGTGACAACTTTCATATATGCAAATGGCATACTGCGCACCAATAACTATGGAATTTCCGCCATCGAAATTAGGTGCCAGGTAATTAGAGCTGCATTGTAACATCTGCTCGCAAACGATTTGCCTATAGTCAGCAGGACTAGCTTAACAAATGCTCGCTTTTAGCACACTTTTTCCCCAAATGCATCTTTGGAAGACGATAAAATAGCCATGCTTTTTTATAGGCTAACATAAACATAAGCTTATAAAGGGTTTGCTTTGCTATAAATTGCAGTATAATACACGTTTCTGAGGTCCTCATAAAAACCCAATAAGGTCAATAAGAATGAACAATTTGGCTTTATATTATTATCCCCAACAAGTAGAATTGCAAACTAGTCACAGGCCTTTTCCCAGTGCTGGATTTAAAAAGGGACAAACTGACATTTCCCGTCTGGACATGCAATTACAAATTAAGATTCCTTGATGGAAATTTTCCATTCCGTGATTACAAGGTATACAATAATGAGCCCTTGATTTGTTCAAGGAATTTGCTTCTGTATTTCACTTAATTTCTCCAAAAAATGTTCTGTCTTAATGATACACTGTAAAGAGTAGGTTTTATAGAGCAAAGAAAATGTCCCCTTTATGCTGCTGGATCGATAGTGTGGTACCTTGTATATCAGTATTTTTTGAATTGGTGTGCCAGGACAATTTTAGACAAGTTCACATTCCTTAAATTAGTATCAAGTTTTCATTTACCTTCACATACACATGCACAGTGGCATACTACATATTTTGTACAGCATGTTACATCCAAACATAAATTTCGTCGTGCACAAACAATTTTTTATAATACCAACAACACTAAAGAACATGCTGCCAATGATAATTCCGTAATATTTTTGATAACAATCTTTCTGGTCACGGCTTGATGGATAGAGATTGAATGCCTACATGGAAGCCAGAAAAAAAATACATAAAAAAGGGAAAACTTATGGCCATAGACGTGGGCTTTGAAGGCCTCCATCTGTGCCTCGGTTCAAGAAAGTGTGTCGCCTGTCACAAACGGTGGCTGATTTCAAGTCAAACAATTGAATTGATTTTGTTCTCGCAGCTCGATCCAGCATCTAGCAATACTATTTGGAGCTTAAATAACAAACAAGAGAGAAATTGGTTGTCATGCAGTCCTACAAAATTTTACAATCTACAGAGCTCTAAAGCACGAAGAAAATGCAGAAAGTAATTTCGACGGAATAGGCAGAGGAAACTCGGTCATCATTTAAGTGAAATGCCTTCATAACTTTGACATAAAAGAACCAGGGAAAGGCCACTTACAAAGGCCATAGATCACAACAATCCCAAGACCGAGCAGCAATCAAAACCTCCATGATTGGGCAGTATGGGGCCGAGGAAATGTGTCCAAGGAAACGAATTTGTGTTTAATATACAAAGAAATTGCTTAGATACAAATCAACAGAAAATAAAAAGTTTTTAAAGCAGTGGATATTAGCAAATACAATAAAATCCCACGTGGTAAAACTACTTTACAGAAATTGCATGTGCCCAACATTAAAATAAGCAATGCTTATCTTAGTTTGTATATACATAAATGATCATTCCTTGAAGTGAAAATTTCTAAAAATCTGTCTGAATAAGCGTTTTACCCTGATTTGTTGTTAAAATATGCTAAGTGTGAAAGATTCATTACATGAATGTCATGACGATAGCATCCTTTAAAGATTAACACTACAATCTTCAAAAATGGCAATCTTTACTCAAACTTTTGTAGGAAAACTATAGGCAGTAAAAAATATTGACAAAAATTTCATATCAGACTCTCTGAATTTCCCTAGCCAGAATTAGGATATTATGCCCATGTTCAATGGAATTAGTAGCACATACATGTATGAAAAGCGTTGCAGTTCTATCCAATAGGAAGAGCCCAAGCAAAGGAGACGCCCAAAAACAAAGGTTGAAGCGTGTTTTATATTCCTCAATCTCATGTAGAGCGATATTTGCGGAGAATGCAATCGGAAAGGAAACCGTCCAGGATAGACGATTTGGACACGAGCATTGGCCAAATGTCCAATTTGAAATGGCGTGTGCCAGGTGGTGACAAGCGATACCATTACAGGGAAAACACGCAACTCAACAGAGTGCTCTCTGGCAACGCTGCGGGAAGCTAGTCGACCTTACAATATACAAATGCCACTTTTATTACCGACCCTGGCATTTGAAGATAGCCAATGTCCTTTTGGAAAATCTGTGCCATGACCGCATTGACGCAGTCTCTTGGAAAGGGGAAAGAAAGGACAACGGAAAAGGGGGGAAAAAACAGAGTTGATTGAAAAAAGACGGTGAAGAAAGCAAATCTTGCGATGGGAATTGGAAAGATTGACCGGGGAATTAAACCACTGGAGAAAATACTAATGGAGGAATCACCTACACAAATAAAATTCGTAAAAACGTGATTATATCGACGAATGTCGCGGGCTACTCTCCAAATTGCATTAGCATTAACTTAAAAAAAATTATTTTAAATTGGGATTTATATACCGAACATTTATATAGAAATTATGCATTAAATTTGCGTGAGTAAATCAAAAAGCACAACCAAACTTCGTTCCATTCATGAAGTGAATATAAAATCTCGAGCGGCATGTATATCAGAAATTTATGATATTTTGGGAGAAATTGAAGTTCATGAAAATTGATAGAATAACCAAACATTATTAAATTTTGGAAGATATTTCATGAAATTGCATCTGTTGGAATACATTCTACACTGTAGGTACTATATAGACAGCATCTATCATCGAAACCATGGTATTATTGTAGTAAGTGTATTTACTCAAACAACACTATTTTCTTCCTGATAAATTGATACAATTCAATTATATCTGGACAAAAGCCTAAGGCGCTTAGGCTAGTTGATATCTATGCGGACTCTACAAAGGAATTAATCTAATTGAACAATTGCATTTTCCATAGGGCAAATAGATTAATTGCTGGTTGCAGACCACACTATAATCAACACGTGGAATGATATTTCACGTTAAAACACAAGTTGCAAAAGAGCTTCTTAAAGCAATGAGCCCTAGATATTGATCGCATTCAGACGTGTGCATGAAATCATTAAAATGGCAAAATAGGACCGCAACTAGGTTGGACATCGGCTATCCAACACCCAGCAAATGGACGCGTAATTGTTAAGATTTCTGAAAATGCGGCCAAATAGATGTCACAATGGAAAACGGGGGAGGAAATTGCAATGGCAAAACAATCCCCAAAACACAAATGGCACGCATTTTGAAAGCGGTCGTATAATTAAGCTCGCATGCCATACAATGATACATCATTTCCACGAAGGCTTGGTCAGACACGTTCACCAATACCAATAAACGCTACACACGAGGATGTAGCACGATGCATTTAATAGCGAGCTATAGGACATTATGGGTGGGGAGGATCTTCAATTGCCAATAAGTTGGCCAAACATCACAAACAGAGCGAAAAGCTGGGTTAAAGCTTTATCTACAACATTGATCTTTTGTGTTTAAGAGGATTGTGCGGTTTCCAGTTAAACAACCCAATGGCATATGGGCTGAGTAACGCAACACACTAAATCAATTTGTATATTCGTACATAGACTAACTTGTCCTTGCCAAGTCACGCAAGTGCCGTATTATACAGACAAAAAATGCCAGTGCACACAATAGGCTATGTGGTGTGCTAATGCAAGTGCTCGAACGTGAAACGCAGCAGCCATTCGTCAATTACGCTTCGAGCAGCCGTCAATTTCGTGCTTTTGCCAAACATACTTTCGAGAGAAAAATGCCTTAAATGGCTCTCGATATGTGCTCAACGCTAATATGCACGCAATCCTACAAAAATAACAGTTTAGACACAATAAATATGGGCCATCCATAACGTCCTGACATCCTTTGCACTAGTATATGCAAGCTTCTTCAATATTACTACGTATAACAAATGAATAACTCAATTCATATCAACAATGACAACATTTATTCTCGAATTATGAATGCTATATTAGCTACTTATAATTCGTACATGTTCATAAACAGTGTTTCTCAGTAGTAATCTTTTCAATATTTATTTAAAGAAATATTTTAAAATTTACAAAAGGAAATAGTTTTAACTTATATGCAACAGCATCAGTAAATGCCATGAATATTTTATTTAGACTGGACCTAAATTTTGTAAATGGATTCCGATTACCATCTTAAAAATAAATATTTTCTTTTCAATACTGACTTTCTAAGAAATATCATGTTCCTCTACAGTTGTTATAGTGATTATTTGTATTTTCAACTAAAATTTCTCATGTTTCTCAAGTTATCGATGAAAGGATTTTATAGCAAGTTGTACATGTATGCATGGTCATCATTTATAGTTAAGCTGTGAATTGTTTATTGCATTTTAGGAAGAGTATGTACTCAAGAAATGGAATGAGACAAGTTTTCTTTGTGAAATATTCTAACCTCAGATATTTAAAATGGTGAAAAGTAAAATGGGATTTAAAAATGAAATGTTGCATACACCACCAGAAGGTGTTGAACAGGAAGCAATACTTATAGGATCAGAATTTTATCTCACCCAATGTAACTTCTACATCCTTTGTCAATTGGATAGTACGACGTTTATTAAGGTGTTGTAGAGCATTTATATTTCCCTGGAGGTTATTCACACGTTGATCTACTCACAAACTTGATCACGTATTAATGTATTGTTGAAATTTCGCGAGGAACCCCAAAACCGTTGGTTGAATGGATCTGGTGTGCATCAATTAACGGTCATTTGAGCATATTATAAACGGTTCCTGCAACACATTTCGTGACAAGCCAGCCAGATGAAACGCCAATCTAATACCGACTTCAAAGTTAAACGTTGCCATCCAATATTTACAAATGACAAGTCATGCATTTCAACATGCAATATCACATTATGATATAGAGCGTACGAAAAATTACAGTTTGCGCTTCATAGATGTATACAAATAAGGGCACAAGCATTCAATGCCATCAATTAATAGAAATCGCGAGGCTTGGCAGCAGTTTCAGACAAACCCATCACTAGGAAAAAAGCATATGTTTATGAAAGGAAAAAAATGAGAGAAAAATGAGAATAAAATTGGCTATTTAAATGGAGATAAAAAAAATAAATAGAAGCGCGGCTGCACACCACAAAATTCATTTTCATTCTGATAGGACTGTGAGTTAATAGAATATTTGCTTTATTTATTAAAAATGGATGAATGAGAGCATGAAATCTAGTTTTACTGCCATAGAATATTATAAAAACAGAAATTCCATTTATTGAACCACATTAAATATATTGTGTATTTTCTTGAATGAAATTCAATAAAATGTATAAATTAATGCGTCCGAATTTTACTTGAACTCAATTGAATGCATGTTAGTTTTCAAAAGCTTATTTGTGCACATCAACGCAATCTCATATATATAATGTTTCCTTCAATGAAGTATCCATAAAAGTGCAAATAAAATCGAGCTAAACAAATTTGTGGTTGCAATGAATTGGGAAAGTTAATTAAGAAAATGAATAGATTTAAGTTCTAATCATCGAGACACTTTTTAATTTAATTCATAGTTTCTTTTCTGGGATGAAACCATGACGCTAATGTTGTTTACGTTGTTAATGTTGTTTGCAGAAAATTAAGAAGCGCATCTCAAAAAAGCATATTTCAATTAAAATATTTTAACTCAAGCTGATTAATGTGTTTGATATTTTTAAAAATTATTCATCTTTGGTGAAATTACAGCGTATACTGTGCCTTATCTTCAAACGCTAGCAAAATGTGTCAAACATAAAGCATCATATACCTATTACAGTATATATATAATCATCTGTCACAAGTCTTATCATGTTCAATGTCAACTCAAATTAGGGGAGCACTGCATGAAATTCAAACAGTATGATGTTTGTTCCAGGTTGATAAGGAAATGGATTTAACATGATTTTCAATTTTTGGTATTTAATTTTAGGTAATTAAGGAATTATCCAAGTATAACTTTATGGCAGACAACATATACATAAGCATGCTTCGCCGTCATAATTCCTCATAGTTGAACAAATGCTGAATAAACAGGCCCACTTAGTCGATTAACTATTTACTTATGCATTTTTGGTTAGCTAGCTATTTGTACAGTCCATGTCATGAATGTACACAATAACCTCAATGCAAATTAAAAGAGGGCAGCATAATTTTGCACAACTATGTTCAAATGTTTCTTTTGAAAATGTGCATGGACCAGTTGCAAGCCATTTTTGAAATGGGTTCCCATGGAGGAAGGGGGTTATAAGAGTTACTTCTGTTTTTGCGACGCAAAGCCCTTTGCAGATGTTATATATTATATGAATATAGTGCAACGTAGCGTGTCAGTGTCCCGGATTTCTCATATATACTTTCGTTTATGAGCTCATTGAGGCGTATCTTCTGACATTGCCTCTTGCTGTTGCCTACTGTGGACAAGTCGTTTATTGTTTATTAAATTCTGTGTGCAGTGGGCGAAAACTTTGTACATTGACTTTCAGTGACGTTAAACGGTGAAATTTTTGATTTGGAAGACGTTTGCAACCCCTGACGTATAGAATAATGAAACTTCAGCTTAAATGCATAAGAAACATTTTTCACTCAACCATATTCCTATGCTTTCTCTATGCAACCCTATCATATTAAACATACAAGGGGGTTGCAGAACTGCATCGCACCGATGTTGGACTTTAATTAGAAGCTAGGGTAACAGCTGATATCTCGGATTAGTTCCACTTCAGGAATTCCAGAAAGTTCAAAGCTACGATTTTAGAGCAGACAGGCTTAACATTATAAATTTATACTACGATATTTGATCATTTTGCACTGCATTCAGTATATTTTTAAATTAAAATAAATACTACGATGTCATACTTAGTCAATTTGTAACGAAATACATCACCGAAATTATAAGAGTGCTCTAAACCTCTAAACCTAACTGCAAAAAAGCAGTATACACTCTTCTAAAGTTTTGAATTTATTAGATTCTTATTCTTTGTCATAATCTACTGAAATACTATAAATATCACTGAAGACCATTATGGAAATCTACAACAACATTGAATGAATTATTGAAAACACGTCCTGGGATGTGACAGTAATTTCTGCACAACATATGGCGCTTGTTCTCATTACATTTCTCCGGATTTATGAAATTTCTCGATTTGTATGGCTGTATAAATAAGAATAATTGATATTCAATGCATTCTGGATAAGGCAATACCATCATTAAATTGTCATTAATGGCTACATCCTATAATTCATGGTTAAGTACCAAGTAGACACATCCGATACATTCGTACCTGATCTTTAAGTGATGCCCAGTGGTTATGTTTTCCTACGCCATATTTCGAAAATACCAATAAGCTTAACACGCCTAAGGAATTTAGTCCGAAGCTTGACTTTAATACAGAAAACCAAATAAAACGTGGGCATTTTGCCATTTCTGGTAAACCTGCATCGGCTTTTTTTTATCGCTATATACAAAAATGAAGGCACCTAAAATAAATCCAATAATGGAGGGTAGCTATATACAACATTTTCAGCGTTGTTTTTATTATCTATTTCCACTCCACCTTTCGAAGATCTTAATGCACACAGGACTATATAGTTATCACTTAAATGTCAGAACTATAGTTGCCCGCCAGTAGAAAGTGATTAGTTTAACGTGGCACCATGAGACTCAGCTCATCTATCCACATGTAGATGGTTGGTGGTTAGGTAATGTTAATTTACTGCAATGTTGCAGGGAGTTGGGCTGTTGCGTATATGCCAGCGATGCGGTAAACCAGCCAAGTGATCGGTAGATTATTATTCATGTTAGAGAGTAAGTAAGATAATAATTCCTAGTTGTGTGAAAGTGGGAATGGGAGGTGATTGCGCCTTGGCAAGGTTATGGAAGGGTTAGGGCATGAATACAGGAGATGATGCCAATCATGTGGACTAAATTTGCATAGTGTTGCCCGCCAGTATACAGTACATTGATCATAGAACAAGGAACATGCTTAAAATTTAAAAAATGGCGGCAATCATTGATGCAGAAAAACCAAATGGCTGTTTTCGTCGTAGCCCAATATTTACTTAGTCCATTATGATAGCATCCATATCCGAGCATTAGATATATAATCAATTATTTCAAACCTTGAGTAATGGAAAAATCTTCAATTAAGACATTTGCACTTAACTGCAAGCAAAAAAATCGAAATGCTATTCGATATACTGCCGGGATAAAATTAAAAGCTTGGAAATTAAGTGCCTATGCATGAATAATACAATCGCTAAGATTAATTGTAAATCCATTTGCAAAGGATTATATAAAGTTAAAATTGACAATTATGTATAAATATAAAAGAATCTTTAATAAGGGCCTGTGTTTTTCTACAGGTGAATGAAGGTATCCATGTGGAATAAATATGCAGTTCAATTAAATAAAATATTTTCAACAGATCATTCAAGATGTATTTTTTTTATAAACGTTGTTAAAACTTGTTAGACGCTGTAAACTATGTTTATACGTTTACTTGCAATCGTCCATAGCGCTATAATCCCATTCAAATAACGTTTAAAATTAATTGTTTAACTACTTTACAATGTAGGTTTGAACACAGACAAAGTCTTTCAAGCAAAACGACGCAACTCCATGCAAGTATTAAAGTTAGTGTCTTTAGTGCCACACAATCACATAAAAACTACCAGTATTTTTTTTTCTGAAAATATCTGTTGCATTGGGATTGGAATAAAATTGAGACATGTTGTATACATCCCTCAACTTAAGACTAGACAAGGGTAGTCAGTTTTATTTGCATTTCGACAATCCATTAAACAAAGCTTCTATGATAAAATATTCTGCTGTATGGTTTTTTGTCTCCTTTAACATGCATTTTGTTTTTTTAAAGTTCATGTTTAGACTAACGTTTTCTTAAAACTGTATCTAGAACACGCGTTTTTAATAAATGAAGACATTATTATGTATGCATTTCAGTCTTATGTCATTGCATTATGCGTACATTTGAAAACAAAGGTTGATTTCTCATCGATTTCATACCCAAAGGCCACTATTGCATTTCCGTGAAATCTAAAGCATCTTTTATCTAGTGGTTGAATCATGAACTGAGTCGAGGAATTAATAAAACGAGATATTAATGTTGAATAGATTATTTAGATATTATAAAGAAAGACCTCAGGATAGACATTAAGTCGAGTTATGGCTCTCCAAGTTACATGTCTATATGTAAATGAGTTTTGCAGAAATGTGTCAAGGGACGAAACTAAAAAAGAAAACTCGCATAAACATAATAAGCTCTTAATGACAGCAAACAAATTTAATACGTGTTGATGTTGTTGTGCTGGGAATTTAATTACTCCTTTCTGCATTGTCTTAAGCTAAGAAACTATAAATACTTCAGGCTATGCCGGCTATAGTAACGATGCTCTTTTCACTGTTTTGTATTAAGGCTGCCATGGTAATTCAGAATCTAATATAACTTTTTTTTATTAAAGCGACAAACTCGAAGGGATAAGGATAATGTCGTAAAGTAATTGGTATGTTAAATGCATTCTTAAAAATTGCAGCAGGAAGATTATTTAGAGAATTTCTTCGGAGCTCTCTGTGACACACGAGTCAAAATCGATCAAATTACAAATTGCAAAATGTCAAGAACTTAAAGTTTAAAAACAAAATAACAATGATAACAATTTAAATATAATACGATCAATAAAGTATGCTTTGAATATAGCTTTTGTACATTTTTATTAAGTTTTTTTACATGTGTTTTTAAATTATACCATTGCTTTCAAGCTAGAACACAATGGCGTTAAAGTTTTCGTGGCACACTATACACATTTTCTTTATTGTACGCCATTTTATCAATAAAATAAATAAAAATCAAGTGTTAAATAACAATCTATAAATGATGAACAATTCTAATGTTTTCAATTTAAAAAAGGGACAAAAAGGCAAGTATTCTATCTTTCCACAAACTTCCGCGACACCCATGTAAACCTACTACACGTGTAGAGCAAAAAACAGAGATACTCTTTTTAAAACGTTTTATTCTTTTTATAAAAAGTTAATAAAATAAATTATTAGTGTGCTGTTCCTTTTTTACAATGGTGCTCTCTGAGCTCCATATGGGATAGTTTAAGCATCGGTCTTTCTGATGAGATTTGTAATTCCAAATTGAATGATTTGATCTTAAAAGTAACTATCAAGGCGGCCGAAGTTGTCATTCAATTTCCCTGACAGAGCTCCGAGAGCTAATTCGGAATTTTCGGATCCATATACCATTGGTTCTTCTTTTTGGATTCGATTCAACATAAGCCAAGAAAAATTCAATTTAACGATGATGTGATGTCAGCCAAGATGAGGGAGTATTTGGCCACACAGATTTAACCCCCTATATGCCCTATCACATAGCAAGTGTATGCGGGCAATATAGGGTACTGACTTGAATTAACTTTCATTCCCGCATAATTAACAAACATTATTGGAAAATAGTAAAAAATAAAATGTGTCCAAGTTTAACTTATAAAAGTCAGAAAAATAGATCGAAACACTTACTATATGTTATTGCCATTCGAAGTTATCATTCAACATTAATGTCCTTGTTATCACTGATTCAAATACATTATCACGTATTGACAGGGATGCATATTAATTTACAAATAAAAATGGATATCAAGTTATCAGAAATGCTAACAACAGTTAAGAATTTAAACAACTGTCTGTCAGAATCTTTAATCGCCGATTACATGTGCAATAAGTATTTGCTCCTCCTCAGGCTTACCTTTTTCTGCAGATTACTGTTTCATTGAAATCAGCTGAATCCGCACCCTCTAACGGCGATGCAGACTGGGGTTAAGGTGGTTATTCCAAATGGTAACAGAATGAACGACAATGATATTCCCCTCCAGAAGCAAATTCGTGGCCCGTGTAAACAAATGCAGCTTACAACGCCGAAAGACCAACAAAATTAATCTTTTTCTGGAGTTTTCCCAAATGCCCAAGATGTCGGCACGTTGATTAGGGGGTGAGGGTTGGGAGGGCTAATAACTGCGCAGAAGATTGATGACACAATTAAATGGATAATTAAATACTCGAATTGATTAGATATCCATTTGGGCACAGATGCTCAATTTCTGAACCATTGCTTTTTTTTCTTTTCTTTCTAGCACGTTGCGTGGACACTCGAAGACAGGGATCCACTTTTTGCTTGTTCCATCAGCATGGCACAGGATGACCAATGGCTAAAATTCCTCAGCTCCACGGTGGACATATCCAGAAGTGGCGTGGGCTGGGTGGTACAATGATGCAGAAACAAAGTGCATCAGGAGGCAAAAGTCAGAGCCCTGGAGCAGCTGGATGAAAGCAGAAGTGAATTCAAAGTGTTAGTTTTTTGTGTGTTGCGTGATGGAACCACGAACCCTGTACGTTCGCGTGGCCGATCGGCAACGACTCAACGCGGAACCAAATTGCAATTTAACGTTAGTCCTCTATCCGCTCCATCTCTATATATATATTTATAAAAGGATGGAAGAATCCACTTTGTGGCGCAGTGAGGTATTTTCGCTGCAAAGATGCAGCAATGGATTTCTAGCTGCACGAAGACGCAGCAATGTGATCCGCGCCATCTACGAACATGGCCATACAACTTGCTTTTCCATTACATTCTAGTTCATTTAAGGCGATCTGCAGGTTTAGATCCACATTGCCGACATCCATTTCGCCGACTCCCATTTTATCCCATTACACAAACATGTGACGATAATTTATTAGTACTTCTGTGAGATCACTTCAAGCAGGGAACTAATTCGACAATAATTTGTCATTCAGGGGTGAGATAATGAATGTATTACAACCAATAATTTTATTACTTTAGCACAATGTTTCGGCACACAATGGCATCACCAGGTGTTTCATAACGTGTATTCCCATATAATTGATGGACATCTCATTAAAAAATTCCAAGACTTAGTCCTGTCCAGTGGAAAGGGCACATTTATATGGTCCTGGATATTTACTAACAACCACCACTTGAGGATGGAAAAGGTTAATGATAGATTTTTTTATAATTTTATTATAATGTTATTTTAATAGAGCTAACCTGACGTGAACAAACCAAACTGTCCGGTAATGCGTCGGCGACATGTGAAAAATTCGTCGGCGAAGTGGATTGTCGGCAAAGCGGGTCGATACCGATCTGCAACATCCTTACCGACATTGCAAAATTTTTAACAAAAATGTTTTATTTAGAAAGCGAACTTGAGTACATCGTGCTGTTGTAATTACATAATACCTATATATTTATAGTTGTTTTCTGAAACTATCCAGACGTTATCTTGAAAATAGAAAATATTTGATATTATCCAGATGTACTACAAACACAGTTTGCAAATGTAACCAATATTGTGGCCAGGCTTCCCGCTGATGTACAGCGAAAATCCAAGGCAAGAAGAAAAGGATAAGTTTACGTGGTACGCAGAATTAGAAGTCATTACAAACCGACAGGACACCGATACAAGTTACAATTCTGCAACTGAAACCACAATGTGAATGAAACGATGACCTGTACGTGACCTGCATGGAGTCGGTGCATACAGCAATTGGACTTCATTTCAACCGTTGGTTTCAACTTTCAAAATTGTATAGTGTGAATCGTGTGAAACCGTCAAATATCCTGCTTAGTTTCTAGGAAACGAAAACTCCTTAGACATAAATACTAGTGTTGTATAGCGGTCTCCAACACCAGCAGCTGTTAGCAATGTTTTTTTTTTTTTATTTTGTAAATGTTCTGAATCTTCAAATTTCATGAAAATACAAGATACGTGCAAAAGCAAAAATTACGGCGCTTATGCGCAGTTTTCTTTTCAAGTCAGTGAACTTCATTATGACTATATTAAGAAATAGAAGTCAGCAATGTTTGATGACTCATTTTATCCATTGTATACATTGCATTTTGCAAATACTATCATTTCGGTGTCTATAGTTTAATAATTCTATCCAGTACATGATATCATACGTTTAGTTCCAGGCTTTCTCGTTGTATTTGAAGGTGGCAGCAGTTGTTAGAGTATAGTCCATGCCATCAGGGATGCTGGATGCAATCTTCTAAAAAAAGCATGCGCACTAGCAACATCCAGAAATGATATTGATCCCAGATGCATGAAGTGGCATCGCGCAGCTTATGCTTTTTCTTTTCTTAGCAATTTGGCGAATCAATAAGAAGAAGAAAGAAAGACGGCGATAAGAAGATCCATATAGTGAGAAAAATTTACACACATCAAAGCTATCTCCAACACGCATGACACCCATCTAACTTAGAAAAAAAAAGCCATTAATAGACTGCAGTTCCAACATCGGGAGTCGGCAACAATATGCGCACAGCTATTTCTGCAGTATTGCTTTGGGTATTCTCTGTTTAAAAACTAACGAAAGGTTTTTACCCCAAGATTAACAAATGAACGGCCATTTGCCAATTATAGGAGTAGGCAAACATATTTTCATCACTGTTTTTTGAGACTAGGGTTCAGTAACACGCCACCCAACGCGCAAAAATCGCGAACGACATTCCATCGAATGTGAAACTCATCGTCAGAAAAGGGTGTTGTCAAAGGGGTAAACCCATTTTTACTACTTTCTCTTTATTAAGAGGTATTATTATTCATTCATCCTATTTCCCTTAAAACGTAATCTTGCTAACATATTGGGGATTACAGCAAGGGAATTTTACAGTACGTATATACTCTGGTATACAGCAAACTTAAATACGGTCACAGATGGCGCCATCAAATTGGACATATTTTGTCCGCAAGAGAGCGTTCAAATGATAGATGTTATATTATCCAATAAATGTAGACATCTTCATTAATTTAACACTATTTTGGGTATCTCTTATCAAAAGTCACATTTGATCATATTAAAGATGTTCCACATCTGATCTTATTTACCTTAAGAGTGCCGTATTTTATAAGATGTGCTGTACATGTATTTTGAATGTACAAAATAACCAATGAAAAACATAACTTTGATTTATTGTTTACAAAAGTTGATGCTCGTTAAAATATCTTGATGCACATCGCACCCCATGATTTACATTGCAAAACCTTATGCACATTACATATTTAAATAACAAATGAATACTACCGCAAATTCTTTCGTATGTAGAACTATTACAGAACGATGGATTAACAAAAACATTTATACAAATTGTTGTATAAAACTCATCTACAGAAGTCCATTGTGTATTTTATACACGTGTAATGAAAAGAAACGTGTAGAAAATGCACGTAATTCCATTACTTTGAATTCACCATTTTCCTTATATACTTATATCGAGACAAATTTAAAGAGCCAATGGTAGTGCGAGCTAGATGATTGTAGCGAATTCAATTGTTCTCATGGAGAAAACAAAAGTAAGAAATGGCAATCTCACATAATTTTGAGATGCCTTCTAAACGCTAATCTAGAGTCGTAAAACGAAGCAATATCACTTCCCATTAGAAAAACGGACTACTTGATGCCAAACGCGATTATCATTCCCAAGTGAATGCGAAAGCTTTAATGAGATTTGATTCTAGCATACCTCATAATATATTCTTGAGATGGTTATTTTCTTTGTTTTTACCGCACATCCCTCCATTAAGATGCAAATAGAAAAACTAGGCGTATGTTGCGCAAAGATCAATGCTAATAAAAATAATTCCGTCATAGTGTGCGTGAGTATATATAGTTTTAAGTAAAAGGGCTAAAGAGGGTGAGCTAGAAGATAGTGGTTTCTAATTTTCTAAGAACTGGCTTTATTATACATGACAAAATCTATTAGAAAGGCAGTTACTGTAAGCCGCAAAAGATGCTACCTCCAAGAATACATCATTCAGAATTACTCAAGTAGACCTTCAAGTTGAATAGAAATAATTGCATAAATAATTAAATATAACATGCTGCCAAGAGGATACTCACAGTCAAAGCATGTAGTATATGCATTCGAGCCAAAACTGACATATGGAAGAAATACATTATATATTTGAGCACTATATAAAAACGTCAAGTTCACATGCTTTTTGTATAATTTTTAGAAGCATATTCAAATGGTGAAGTTGAACTCCTGTATGTACACTCATATATAAATTACCAAAAGCTTTTTGTCGGATTAAAACCGTTTATTTGATATGGAAAAAAGCAACAGCCTTAAGGGTATTTTACCAAACAGTATATAGCCTACATTTTAGGTAAAATCTTATGATATTGAAGTATATACAGTAGTATTGAGCGAGATTAACTTTCAGCAAGAAGGAAGGTAGGTTGTACACGGTAATATGAAATTTCGGATAATAAATTAACAAAACAATACTTATGCTTTGTCAAATTACCCAATACGAAACTATATTCGAAGTCAACAAATCTTTACGAATTATATCGATGCAAACTGACTTTGTACGTCGATAACGATTCGAATTGATGCACATATCGGCACTAATGTTAGTTCTGTATTATGCTCATATTGCATGCAATTTTCCTTGTTAATGCGCTTATTAGGAAAACCAATCATGCAAGCTCGGGATCGGATAACAGATCATACGTAACAGCGAGTACAAAAACATCCATACCAAAAATAATATATTTACGTATAACATTCCTTTTGATGACTAAAGTAAAGTTCAGAGTACCAAATACCATGAACATAAACAAAAATATCATAGCATCCATAATACCATAGGTTATCAAAAGTTATTTTCTCAGCACCCCTTGACATTCACTCTTAATACTACTGAGGGCCACCTCACTTGGGAGAGAACTCTTAATTTTAAAGTAGATATATTTAATTAAGCACTCTAATTTAAGAAAGTCTTTGACCTAGAATGCCACTGTCAGGAAACTTGTAACAGTTCAATCTGTGTGTCACTAATGGACTGTCTGGAAAGCATCGAAGATAGACCCATTGTAATTAAATGTGATATTTTCATATAAAGGGAATTTAAATTTTAGGAAGACTGATGATGCAATGCATAATAACAGCGTTGCCAACGTTTAATCAATGATGGCAACTTCCTTTTTGTTTAAGTACACGCAGAGAGAGATTATAGAAAAGACCTTAATGCATTTCTAAACACTGTTTTAGAGCATTTTGCAAATTGATATTTGCCCAATTCTTGCACCATCATATTGTGAGCTAGGATAGAAAACAAATGTTACAGTGTTTCAGTAGATGCATCAACCTCAAGGCAATATTCCTCGAATAAATCGATAACTTTCAAAAGCTGCATTTTCAGTTTTCAACCGAAATGGAAGATTCCAAACAAGACAATGGTGCCCTCTGCAGCGATTGTGTGCGAAATATCTGAAGGCCCATTTTGGAACGGCGCTTGCTATATCGGATCCACGATAATGGAACAGGATTATTACAGAGTGGGGTAGAAATACGGATTCTAGAAGGGCTTGTTAGATCGAGAATTGTCCTTCATATATATTAGGTGATGCAAAAAAAACATCATTCAACAGCTTATTATTATTTATTTCAACGATATAAAGTGAAAATCTTTTGTATGGTCAAATGAAAACCTTTGTGACAGTGATCTTAAGGAAATTTCGTTCACGTTTTTAAAGGTCTCCCACAAGACCACATCTTATAAAGATTTAATATCATATGAACAAGACGTTTGATTTGCATAAACAACTGAACAGAGGTCATAGCGAGACAATGTAGTATTAGATAGTCAGCCTATAAAAATTCTAGAGAAAATAAATGAAGTAAACAAGAATATAATTCCGGTGTTGATACATATGAACTTTGAAAATGCAAAGTCATTGTATAATTTGCTCCAATAGAGTCTTGGGGTGTCTCAATGTCTAAATGGTTTGTTCAGTTTAATTCATACGGCCCATACAGCCTACTAACACCGAAAACAATCCGTGGTCAACATTTTTTATGTTTTTATAAGGTGGACGACCTTCTATTATAGGAACAAATTAGGCTAGACGGTGAATAAGATTTCCGAGGCGCCGCAATGCTCAAGACACGAATAATAGCTCGACAAGAAAATCAAATAAATCACGTGAGTAGGTGTCCAGTTGAGCATTTATTTGGGTCAGAATAAAATATCTCTCTAATTTGATCACGAAAACTGGCAGACTTACATAAATCTTACTTGAATTCTATTAAAAGTACGTAGCCATAATGAAACTGGATCTACTGTGTATTAACGTCACCTCCCAAGAGGTTAAGTTGGTTAGGTTTACCACCTCTCAATTGTCACTACTTTTCTGGACCATCTTAAATGCATCACTGCATTCTTGTTTTCAAATAAATTGGGGCATTGTGGGGAAATGGTTACTCACTACAAAAGGTCTTCTTGCACTTTCTTACTACTTTTTGTACATTCTGACCGCATTGTGGCGCTAAACTCACTGCACAATGGACAAGGATGCTAAAAATTGGAGTGTTACAGTGAACTATTTTGAAAACAGTCTAGATGCAATGATGCAGAATTACTAGATACGAGAATTGGAAACGTATTTACGATTAACATGTTGCCAATATTCTGATGGTGAATTGCTCGTAAAGTGGAATTTGATAGCAATGGTTATAAGTTGTCAGTGCCATCTTTATTGGTCGTCAAATGGTCGTAGAGACGTTTCCTTTAATCCGCTAGTCGTTTCTCAGCATTTCCTTATCCATTTTATTTCTTTCACATTAAGACATTCCAATGTCGGCTTATCCGTAATGATAGCTGATCGTCATGATCATCAACGAGAACTAAATGCAGATACCTTAAGGAAACATAAAATGCAGGCGATTTCCTTGACCTAAACCAAATATCTAACTTGAACTTAAAAAAACGACATGACAACATAAACTTCCTACTATATGAACACATTTTCTAAATAAGTAATGCTTTAAAATTATGTATCATACTACTACTGCATCTCAAAATCAGATGAAAATGAGATTGGCCTTAAGCAAGTAACATTGACATAGTGGTATTTTTAAAATTTTAGGCAATTATATGTTGTAACCCCTCGATAACGACTACGTTGAAATCTGTTGATTTACAATTAACAATTTAACAGCCATTACGTTGATCCATAAATTATATCGTGAATAAAAGATGTCAGAGTCAATGAAGAGCAATGAAAAAAAAAAGCACTGAGGGGAAAAACAAACCCCACAGTACTCAAGGTTTCCTTCGGAGGATTTAAAAGATTAATTGCTAGTAGATCACGTTTGTGTAAAGCTTGTTTCACGTCAATAAAGGGTTGAAAACACTTGCTCTCGGTGTCAGTGCGTATGGTAGGCGTCGTCACAACGTCACGTGATCTCATCGATCCAATCCTGTGCCCAATCTGGAAGGCTAACAAGTCCACACTCTTTCAATTTACTAGCTATACAAGATTCCATTGGATATATACGTCCAGGCACTCGTTTCGATTCAACTTTTGAAAACAGTTGGCAAAAGTGATTGCTCGAATTTCGCTGCAATTGTCGTGGAAAAAAAGCAACCAAACAACTTGTGGATTACTGTGACAACCGAAAAAGCAAGCAGGAAAGTGTGGCTACACTTTTTTTCATGTTCTGGCAGGAATTCAAGGTAAGAAATCCACCACAGGCAATTGTTGCCGTAAACTCCGATTAGTTGAATCGGTGATTAAACCTGTTTCGAGCAACGATAACGTTAAAATCAGCTGACTAGAAAGCTTACCAACACCTTCTTATGCTTGGCATAAGAATGCATACGAGTTTTGTTCATTGCCATGCAAATATAAATTACTCAACGTGTGTATCTGGGGCTATATTTATCTCGATTACTTAACGCTCGGTTCCCAAGGCAGCATATAAACACTCGTTAATTATCAAAAAAAGCTGAATATCGATGCATGAATAGCTTAGAAGATTATAATTTTGATTTTCGATATGAAATGGTTTTATTATGCATTGGGCGTGGTGCGGCTGGGCCTATTAAAGTTTAAAATGCATGACTGACATTAGTAGGCCTATGCGCGAAACCACTTATAACGCAAAATTAAGCATCATGAATCAAACCAAATAGAGTTCAACGATTTCTAAGAGAAAATTCCTCATGCGTGTTATAGGCTCCTCTAGGTGTGCATATATTACTATAGTTTTAAACTTGGCCTTCTATAACTCCTCATTTGTCTACTGTATAACCCGCGACGGACACGTTAATTCCCAAGTGAAATTGTACCGGAGTATATTGTAATATTAAATATTAAAACGCGTATCCAACAGGTAGGTCCTTTAGTTAGACAACGGTCCATAAACCTCGCTTATTTTTCAATAGAAACTCAAATACTTGCATGTATTTTAATATCCTGTCCTCTTTTGTAAAATGCCTAAAAGCGTTTCAAAACATGGCAATTTTAAAACAATTTGTATTTGCTTGCACTGTGTTTGAACATTTGTACTATACTGATATATTTCCAATATTAAAATTCGTTTTATGAAGAATTTCATAAACGTGAACTATTCAATGTGGAGTAGATAGTAAAGCATTGCAAAGGTGGAGCACTTTTATGGCCTATGAAAAATAATGTATATTTTTTTCTCCTTAATACGTCAGAGTGGTTCCATTAAATTATTATCCAAATATTTAGCCAATAAATAAATCATGGACATGTCATGAAAGTTGATCTATACGTAACTTAAAAAAAACACGATTTATGCATTTTCACAAACAAAAAACCTGGTAGCCGAAAGTGAATTTTTTTAGATTAGAAAGCCATTTTCTTAGCATAACAGTTTTATCAATACCTACCACAACAAAAAAACTAACAAAACAACGAAGATTGTAGGGAATTAAGCGAACCGTAATAGTCTAATAGTGTAAAGTTTCGACCTGCCTTCATATGCATTTCTTTATAGAAATGTTATATACATGTATATACTTGTACAATAAAATACAGGTATAAAATATAATTTAAACATATTTTAGAAATGATCACTTTGGTGTCTAAAAGGATTATAAATAGTTCTACATGTCCCATTTCCATTTATTATGAAAGCTAACTTATAAGTTCATGACATGCATGCTCTTTTAACATATTTATGCATTTAGAAATGAGATTTTCCTGCAATAGTGTCTAAGATTTTCAATCGAAAGCATGTTTACTTTAAATCTCTTCACGACTTTGCTCCAGTCCATCAACAGCTCAGAAATC
>JAQGAE010000140.1:0-53314 GCA_034696685.1 Julus scandinavius | reverse complement strand
ATTAAAACGCTTTGCATTTTATTAACAGAACATATACATTAATTAGTATTACGATAAGTACTTATCTCCACGTTGTCGTCCAGATTTGCATTTATCTGGCATAGGCAATTCCAAACGTTAGCGCTTCAAATGGATTTGGAAGCATATGGCGGCAAATTCAAAACTGAATGTAAAATGACATTTTAAGTTCAGATATTCAAAATTCTTCTGCGTATGGTGTCTAATTATCTCAGCTGGAATCTTTATAAAACCTAATAATTGCTGTGATTATACAGTGCACACCACATACATAATACAAATATTGTGTGATAATTGGAAAATGATTCCAGTAAACAATAGCAAGGTATTCAAATTAATCAAAATACTATTTTACAAATCAATTTAGAATAATGTTAAGGATTTAAATGACTTGGCTACAAAACTACAAAAAAAGAAATGGTTCAATAAAAAAATTAAAGATAAAAATGCTAGGATACTACTAAAACTTTGTGCTGTATACAATTTTCATAACTCACGTTTTATACATGATAAAATCAACTTTAAAAAAAAAATTAGTGAATTTTGTATCTAATAATACTATTTCTAAAGAAATAGGATACAGTTTCGTACTTGAAATGGCTGTAGTTAAGGTGAAAATCATTGTATAACTTCCAAGAATATTTACATGAAAACTAGAATAAATAATTTCCTTTACCCTTTTTAAAGACGCTTAGAACAGAGGAATGAATTATCACAGTAAATAAAACTTGCATTTAAGAATATTGAAGAAAAATATCACAGCTAAGATGCAGAACTCTACAATATTGCATTTGCATCTTTCCCTACCGCACTATGGATGGCCCCTAAAAATACGGACGAGTCTATTTAAAGCACAGCATAGGGGAGCTGAGCACCAACTGCGCTATATGACAACATTCGTTTTGAGCATAGTTTATAATACGACACTTTATGAGTCAGTGAATAATTATGACGATGTGCAGTTTTTCAAAATGCATGTGATTAATAAATTAATCAGTAGTAGTTATACGTGATTGACGAATTCTGACACCTGTCGGGAATCGTGGAAAGCGGCGATCGGTCTCATTGCCATCTCGTCTGAAGAAAAGGATGCTAGTATGAGCAAAATGTGAACACATCTGGCCTGCGGCGGTAAAGTAAACTAAAAGGATGAAGGGATTGTTATTTAATTTCACCTGAGCAAAATTCACAAATCATTTTTTCCCTAGATCATAAGCAGGTGTTTCGGATTGCGTGCACGACTTCACCATACAGCTCAATGCTATTTTATAAGCGTCGATGTATCCCGTCTTTGCAAAATTGTACATTTATCGACCCGGCATGCCGCGGTTCACCTTGCACTCCCGTGTTCTATGTTGCCGATATTGACAGTGATGAATAATAACTGTCGATTGAAAGGACACCCGTTTATTAATTGAATGGATGGATGAATTATCCAACTTCATTTGCGATTGCGGGCTTCTTCGCGGCTTTTCGAACATGTCAGCCGCCGCGGTGCTATTCGTCGGAATCATCTTTTGCTTCTTGGCTCGATTATTGTACATTACCAGCGTGCCCGTGAAGCCCACCGTGTTTTGCGGTGACCAGAAATTTCTGGAAAATGTGCTCAAATACTGCTCGTGTTTGAATGAAATGTAAGTGCAACACACATTTATTTATCTAGCGAGTTTAACATGTGTATAGTTGCCAAAACCTCGTGCTTGACTGTATGGCTCACCTTCAGGGGAAGCTCTAAAACATGAATCATTTTCTCTGAAATGTGGAGCTTAGCAATATTTTACACAGCCTTAAAATAACTTATTTAAGTTTAGCGCTTTTATCTACCATTTCCGTATAGTTAATTTAATACACTAAACAGTGGCCATTTGCTTAGCAGTGAAGCTTGCATGTTTGGTTAGGCAGCACTTTGAACAAGCATATCTAGATAAAACAGACCTCTTAATTTAATAGCTAATTAGTCGATTAAATTAAGTATTACCATGATGCCATCACCAGGTAATATCTGGGTACGCATCATGATTTTTGAAATTTGGAGACTGCAAATTGAGAAATTTAAAGCTATAGCTTGAATGTGTGTGCGTTTTTTTAATGAATTGCAACTTATATGCTAGATTAAGGTTTTATTAAGCTTTCCTTAACAAATTTGTTGAATGTTTGATAAGAATGCATGTTTAATTGTGTGACATAATGATGCGCCATCTAATTCAGAGAAATGAGAACCAAATCGGCGAATTGATGATTCATGAATTCTGATTACCTCATTTTTGTTTTAATAAAACTTAACACTATATAGGTACTTTTAACTTATTATATTTGTTGTTGTGCAATTAAAAATCCAAATGCAAAAAAGTAAACATTTCATACAATTTTTTAATTTACATATCTATTAATAGAATCTTGTGAACAAATCTTAGCTGGATACAATAGCCATGTGCCAAATAACTTCCAAATGATACAGGTATAGACTAGCTTTACAACGTTTACTCCATAATGGTAATCAAATTTTGCATGGCGCTACAAATAAATTAAAATCTAAATTTTCTCAAATCCTTCTTGGTATTCTCAATTTAACAATCAGCGTTATTCTGATATCTGTTTATAAATTTGTCTAGTCAGCGTAAAAATGAGGTAAGCATGTATTGTCTCAATTGAAGAAAACTTTTTTAGTTTTTACACCAATCATCACCTAAAACCAGAGTAGGTGTTTACAGAAAACACTGTATGTAATAACCGGTCGAAATATAGTTTAGTGGCAAATTTAGCAGGTTGATGAAAGCAAATACTAATATTTCAATCTTGCGTTTTTCTTAAAGATACCGACCCCCTGGATTATGGGGCAGGAGTGGCCATTTGCAAACCATAATTCATGGATTGTTTGGTCGAGTGAAAGTTCCTTATGTCAAGGGAGAACGTTGGACAGCCACAATGTCAGATGGAGCAACCGCAACCTTTGACATTTATGAGTCGCGTACCAAAGATCCGGAGAAAGGTTATTATCCAAGTTCATTAATGAAATCGCATTGAGCTTTTCCGTTTCAGGACTGATGTTCATCAGGAAAAAAATTACAGCTGTAATTTAGCTTTGGGCAATTACACAAAGAAGAAAATTAATTACTGTAATGACACAGTGGCTTCCGTGCAGCTTCCAGCATACAAATTTGAGTTTGAGATGTTATTAACATCCTTATTACTAAAATTCAGGGTTATCGACAGCCCAATTTTAAGCCAGGCATGTGGCCAATTTCTACAGGACAATGCAAGGTCTAATCCTCTTAGTGAATAACAGGCTAACACATCAAAAATTGGCAATTGAAGCTGATTACATAATGATGATGATGTATCAGCCTCTTATTCAAAAGTCATTTAATATAGCAAGATACAAATCTCATAAATTAAAAAGAAAACCCTTACACAAAAATGGCAATAAACTAGTAATACACTAACCATAAGTTATTAAATATTACATTTGAAAACATGTGAAATCGTTATGATTTTATCCCTAACATTTTCAAGGACCATTTTTTTTCTCTTATATTCAGAAGACTGCATCCTGCTAATATGCCCCGGCATAGCAAATTCCAGCGAAAGCGTTTACATACAGACCTTTGTGATTTATGCTTTGAAAAATGGCTACCACTGTGCTGTCCAAAACCATTTGGGATCGGTCCAAGATGTCAAAGTCACGTCACCAAGACTTTTTACTTACGGTAAGTGGCGATTCAGCATGGTTCCATCCAAAACCTATCATTGCCAGATACATTGTAGGGTTGTTGTCGATCGATACAGGGGCCACGGACGAATTTCATCAGATGACAATACAGATGGCACGGCGTTATCCCACCTATAAAATGATACCAGTCGGGTTCAGCATGGGTGGAAATATCATCACGAAATACCTGGGTGAGAAGCGTGAAAGACCCAGCACCTTGATAGCGGGAGTCGCCATCTGCCAGGGATACGATGCGCTAAGGTAGTGCATGCCATTCATTAGTTTTAATAATGATATAATTTAGCCACTCCACGTGTTAACTGGGTTTTTGTCAACTTTTTTTCGGTGAACAGAGCTCAGCCAATGCTCTCCAGGTGGGAAAACCTACGCAGATTATACATCTTAATTATTACTGAAACCGTGAAAGATCTGATGAGACGTTCAAGAGACAAACTTCTCTGCGACCTTGCAGTTAAACGGTATCAGTTGGAAGAGCGGAAAATTTTTCAGGCTCAAACCATCATGGAGCTAGACGAGTACTATACGAGGTAAACTAACCAAAGTGGTTTCGTGCACACTAATAACTCTTGGATCTCAAAACTTGCCATTCATTTTAGGAGAGTTGCTGGATTCAATTCTCTAGGTGAATTTTATGTAAACCAAAGCTCCGCAAATTACATGGATGGAGTAGGTTTCCTTCGATCTTAAGCTTTGCCCATAATAAGCTGTTCACGAAAGAATTAAATACTCTTATTTGTTTGCTTTGTGCAGATTGAAGTTCCTATGCTGTTTGTGAATGCTGAAGATGATCCTTTAGTACCAGTAGATTTGTTGGATATTCCCAAGGCATTTGTAGGCAAGTATTCATACATTTATAAATTGAATGGCAATAACCGATTCTTTAAAATTGAAAAAAAAAGTATTTTCCCAATGTACACATCTAGAAAATCTGTTGACGTTTAAGTGTTATAATTCGAATGGCTATACAGAAATATAAGGGTGTACTACAAGAAGTTTAATGTAATATCCTCCCCAGGGGTTCTTTGAATGGTTGAAATTTATATATATATATATATATATACAGGGTGTTTTGGAAAATAAGCATGTTAAAAAAAACGTGACAAATACAAGTTGTTTGTTCTGAAGGTGTTATCTGTTTTAACATAGATGACGCTGTTGTATGTAAAATCAAAGTCGACCATCGCATTAACACTATCATTTTGATTTGTTTCCAGAAAATGAAAATAATCGTTCCATTTTGGTTGTCACCAAACATGGAGGCCACCTTGGATTTTTCGAAGGTGGAATAATCCTGCCATCTCAAGTGACATGGTTAGAACGTCTAGTTATCCAATATGTGAACTCAGTTGCACCAGTTGCATCGTAGGCTGATCCAATTCCTTTATTTATGTCAAAAGCCAGAATCCGCATACGTTTGATAACAAAGTATTATTTTTTGTTAGTTCTTAAAACAATGCTACTGTCCATTCCAGTGCATTAACTAGTAGACCTTCGCAGTATATGAAATGCATTTCCAAAAAAACATAAAATCAGTAGTGTTTAATGACACTAGACATTCCGATAGGCCTAAAACTAAACAAATAGTAGAAGGACCATGCTTTAATGTATATTTTAGTATATTATATTTAATTTTAATTTATTTTAAGTTGGATGGTAACTGATGGTTATACTCATGCTGAGGGTCTACTGCAGTGTCCATGCAGGAACTGTTTTCTGGTCTCACATGCCTGATCTGGAATTTCTATTGTGTTTTATTTAAGAGAGTCCTAACTCCTTCCTTCCTCAAAAAAACTAAAAAGTATATATGTTTTATGAAAATATAATTTTAATTAGTCCCATTATTTGATGACTGGCAACGTACACTTAAAGTGAAATTGATAAGTGTAGCAGAGATAAATGTGACATCACATGACAAATGTATATATAAAGTTAGATCAGGGTTACCATAGTCATGTGATTCCATGTAATCGAACCAGTAACACTACATCGAGAATTTGTGTATGTTTAACTGCAGGACAGTAGACACTCTAATACTGTAAATTATTGTACATTCCGGAATGTAACATGTCCATTCCAGCATAAATCCAGAGATTGATGATTTTATAATATGTTAAGAAACATTAATTCCAGGTTGCTGAGTTGCTTCCAAAATAAAGAGCGGATTTTTTTAGTTAACCCACCAATATTCGAAGGGACAAATTTTTAAACAGTGTATTGTGTACGTTGACTTTACAAAGTTGCGTCCATGAGATAAGTTTCTGTATAATTTAATTTGAAAAGCAATACCTTCTCAGAGAAAGACTGCATTGTTTCAAAAATTCCACGTTGTGCAGCAGTGTTGTAGCGTCATTGCTTTTTATTTGTTGCAATATTTAATTTTTTTAAATTTTTACTGTGAATTTGATGTTGTGAAGGGTGATAAATTTTAATTCTTGAGCATTGTTGTGCATATTGCGAAAATCCATCGATAACATATTGCCTACTCCTCGATTAGTGCAATTGGTTGTTAAAATATGTTTTGAGCAGTGTAAAGAAAGGAAATAATTAGCAATGGTTTTGATGTGGACACAGGTCACATTCCATGTCCCAAATCTACTATGGAAAGGTTAAATAATTGATCTGTGCAAATGAAAAAAACGGACGCATATTTTCAGAATAGACCTATATGTGAATCTGTAAAATAGGCTATGACAAGATAAATAAAAAAACGTGCACATGTAGTTATACTTTCATGATGTTTGCTTTCCTAACACAATGGACACTAGTATAATGGTATCCTTGTTAGACTAGCCACAATCGTGCTGTGAACGACTCATCCCTACGTACATATGGCTCTCTATTATATGGCTGGATTATTAATTTTGTCCTATTTGCATTCCAAATAACTAGAAAGTAACGCATACGTCATATTGGCAGGTTGTCAAAGGCTGGAATGAATATCTATTTGTTGCTTTGGAGCAGCTGCAACGTGGCATTTCACCTGCAGTTGCAACACAGAGTTAACATTTGGTACAACGCAGGAGTTTTGCGTGAGATTAATCTTGCATTAATCATCTAGGGATTTAAAGTTTATCCTGTTATTAAGAAAACTGGATTCGAACCCTCAAAAATCCCATTTGTTAAGCATGCCTAATGCTTATCAAACGTTCACAGATGAAGATGACGATGAAGTATTCTCTGGTAAGTATACTTGATACGTATGAAAATTCTGACAAAGGATAACATCACTGATAATTCATGAAATCCACCACGCAGGTAGTAGGTACACTTTGTATAACTTTTTAGCATATGTCAGAGAAGTAAACGTTGGCACTATAAGTTCCAGATGCATATTGCTTACGACATGCAACTACATGTCATGTTTTCGGTTGTGGATTTCCTAGATTGATGTTGATCGTTGGCAAAATTATCCAACAACGTGTACCGATTAGTTTGTAGTTTATATGGTAATATTTAACTTCATGATTAAGTGGATATATTACTACTACTAACTTTTGTACGCTATAACCAGTGTCAATTCATGCACTAAGACTCTTTAACAAAACTTATAATTAAACAAATTGCAATATGTGAAAGTAGACCCTTATTGGTGATGAAGGATATCAAATAAAGTCCATCCATAAGAATATCCTCGCCAAGAAGTGACAACGAATTTTTGTGCCCATGCAGAAGCTAGTGAATTTGAATTTAGGGCCCCGTCCCTTGCCAGATGAAATTGTTTAGAAGAATGAAATTTATTACGAAATATTATATTCACAACTGAGCAAGTCTACCAATGTATATATAATAGGTACCTACTTATGATAATGAACAAATAAGTACGTACGTAAAGAAAATCAAAGAAAATACAGAAATATATGGTCATGAGCCTATATGGGCCTTCGGGAAGGCCCCCTCAAGCCTGAGGTTGAGCATTGCTTGCTTTTACTAGCCGATAAATACGCCGCTAATTATCACATTACTCCGATAAAATACATTCCTTAGAGCTGACAGTATATGCACATGCATGTATTAAAATGTATCGTTAAAATTCCACTTTTATAACATCATATAACCAGATAATTCCAAGTTTCCAACATTGATAGAACACGTACGGTGTGTGATCATGTTAATATAGTGTGCATTCACGTACTCTGAATATTGCAATGCCAAAACAGAACATTTATATATATACCTGATAAGGACAGTCTTCATTATATGCAGCAGAAGCAGTATAAACATAAATTCGGCAATTATACCGTAACACTTTTTCAAGGAGAAAACTATTCGAAATTCGAAATTGCCACGCATGCCTCCCTTATGACAGCTTGGAATCACAATGGCAGACTTTACGAGTGTTCCCCAATACCCTGTCGCCATGGCAACTGCATGGAAGGCCATCCTATGGCTTTTTAAAAATGGCGACGCACTTGCCAGCATAAGTTAGCGGAAGACCGCAATGATTCCCCTTTATTTAGTTCATGGGATCAATTGAGTAATCGGGGTGCTGAATGGAGCGACCCCATGATCCACGCAAAAATGAATGACTACGACGTGGATGATATCGCATTTTTAACTGGTGCGTCGCATGCCTTTTTGTACCTTTTTATACATTATGCATGCAACCATATGCATAGCATATGCCGAGAAACGCGTGTAGAAGACAAAACAAATTCGTCCTTGGTAAAATGACAGCTGGACAATTAAAGCTAGCATACATGCTTTCATTGATGAGCTATGTATAGTGGCAGATTTTAACTATTAATGCATGAGGCATGCATATACTATAGATGGCAGTGCGCCATCTGCAGTAGTATAGGTTGCCATAAAATAGTTTGTAATTTCTGCTTCAAAGTAAGCTCATAGAAGTACTGTATGTAGCACACACACAGCTTAATTTCGGATGCACATCTCCTACTTGTAGTGTAGATGGTTTTACAATTTAATTTCTAGAGTCTAAAATTAGGTACATAACAAGCTCTTGATTTCCTGACAGTTAAAAACAGTGCCGTCAACAATAAAAATGGTCTCTAGCTATGCATATCTATTAAAAACATGTAGACAATATTGGTGGAATATAAATTATACTAATAAAATGTGTAATAAAATTTATTTTAATTCCACATTAATTACTGTGACCTCCAAATATTAGACAATGTGTAGACAGCTTGCAAGTACAATTATATAAAGAAAATAGTTAACATCCCAGCAGCTCAATTAAATGCTAAAACAAGGAATTTCTGTTGAGATAATATAATAAAGTCATCAAAAAGGCATCAATAAAAAATATGGAACAAATAATCTTGATGTGCAAAATTAATTCTGGAAGTGTTTACAACTTGAACACCATTTCCAGGTGACAGCCAGTTAGGAATCAACAAGAAAGCGCTATATGAGCCTACCGGAATGGTTGACCGTGTTCGGCGTGTTATTCTAAGCCCTAAAAAGGCCTGTTGCATCGCCGTGGGATGCTTCTTTGGAATTTTATGCATTGCGATCATTGCAGCATTTGCTCGACCGTACATCTACTGTCCGTGCAGTCACGTCGAAGATACCAATCTTGGTGTTTCCAACATAACGACAACGCCAGCCCCAACTCCACCAACAGCCACTAATGGGGAGGCCTTTCCCTACAATGAAATTCGGCTACAAGATTACGTTAAGCCGCTGCATTATTCCATTTATTTGCATCCCAACCTAACTACATTCAACCACATCGGTGTCGTGAACATAACCTTCCAATTGACACAACCGCAGCACTTCATCGTGCTGCATGCCAAGCTCTTGGAATTGGATGCCAGTTCGATGAAGTTGGTTGATGGGGGTGACATCAAAGTGAGTAAAACACTAGAGTACGAAAAGCACGAGCAGCTGTATGTGGAATTTGGACACAAATTAAAAGAGAACAGGACGTACACGTTAAGCATCGGGTTCTCTGGAAATTTAACGGAAAAATTGGAGGGCTTTTATTTAAGCTCATACACAACATCACTCGGAGAAAAAAGGCAAGTGTTCAAAAAAGTGATTTTTTTTAAAAGCATTTTAGATTTAGATGTACGTTTTTCATAGATATATTTGTATTTCAGATACCTGGCAACAACGCACTTTGAACCCACCTACGCTAGAACAGCCTTTCCCTGTTTTGATGAGCCAGCCAAGAAAGCAACGTTTAACATGTCAATTGTCAGGGATAGCAGCCACATTGCCTTATTTAATGCGCCGCTCGAAAGGTCGGATGTCCTGAGCAATGGTCTTTACATTGATCATTTCAGCGAAACAGTGAAGATGAGCACCTATTTGGTCGCATTTGTGATTTGCGATTACAAGAATTTAACATCCAAAGCAAAAGAGCTCGGAGGTGTAAAGGTGCAGTCGACAGCATTATTAAATTGGGAATTTTATTTTATATTTTCTTACCGACTTGATTGAGTAAATCTCTGTGTTTTGGATACATAGGTAACCGTGTTTGCACCTCCAGATCAAATCAACCAGGCAGCTTTTGCATTATCAATTGCGGAAAAGGTCTTGCCATTTTACAACAAGTTCTTTGGCATCGATTATCCGCTAGCCAAGCAAGGCAAGTCCTACAACAACTATATTTATGTTTATTGGACTTTTTTTTAATAAAAGGAGCCCTTATATGTTAAGCATTATTTAGTAAAACATTCAATGTCTATTTCAGACTTGATTGCCATTCCTGATTTTGGCGCTGGGGCAATGGAAAATTGGGGCTTGACGACATATCGCGAGACTGCCATCCTAGCTGACCTGAACGAGACATCGGTCTCTAAACGGCAGCAAATTGCCACGACCATTTCGCACGAATTGGCCCACCAATGGTTCGGTGAGTTATGATTATGGTAGCTGTCACGACGGTTCTCACATTTGTTTATTCACTTTTTATGATTATAAATCTGAAGGCAATCTTGTGTCCATGGAATGGTGGAATGATCTCTGGCTTAATGAAGGTTTTGCCAGTTTTGTGGAAAATCTTGGTACAGATGAAGTTATGCCAAAATGGAAAATGGTAAGAACCTAAACCGGCATCACAACAAAAACTAACCAAATCAGTACCATTAATGCCTGAGAATCCTGACTGTTCTTTACAGATGGATCAATTCGTCGTGGATAAAACTCACCCAGCCCTACAGATGGACGCCTTGGCAAGTTCGCACCCAATATCAGTTAAAGTGGAGGATCCTACCGAAATTGAATCTATATTCGATGCTATATCTTATAACAAGGTTGGTCACATTTGCTACAACAGTTGCGAGGGTTGGTTCGCACTAAATATTCAACGGCATATTTATCATAATTGGCTCTTTCAGGGAGCAGCTATTATGCACATGCTGGAAAATTTCTTGGGAAAAACTACACTGCAGGCAGGACTTAAGAAATACCTCCAGAAATTTAAGTATGGAAATGCCAAAACAGAAGATTTATGGGATGTTCTTAGCATGGTCAGTATATATTTTAGGTTAATAATAATAATAACAATAATAATAAAAAGTCTTAGCTATTAAAATTACAATGCATTTTCAGGAAAGCAAATCGTTAAATTCATCTGTGAACGTTAAGGCCGTTATGGACACGTGGACACATCAGATGGGATTTCCACTAATCAACATTACCAAACGGGGGAATAAAATATTTGCAGAACAACATCGCTTTCTTGTAGGATTGGGACCGGAAGATGATGTTTCGTCGGATTACATTTCAAAATATGCGTGAGTATATGTATACATCTTACCGCATTTTGAGATTCAATTCAAGGGCCCATTTGCACGACTTGCTCCGTTATTTCAGATACAAGTGGCAGGTACCTTTGACATATATCACCGACAAATCCCAATCACAGTCAACATTGGTGTGGATGGATCTCAAAAATGGTAACATGTGCAAATGCAACATGGATAGCCAGTTAAACTGGTAGTTGACTAATATTTATTTCTTTAAATCTATTTTTAGTGGAGTTCGAGGTTGACCCAGGAATTCAGTGGATTAAATGCAACGTGAATCAAACTGGATTTTATCGTGTGACGTACGAAATTGATATGTGGAATAAAATTGTGACAGCCTTAATGACAGACCACACGGTGGGTGACATAACCTGCTACCTCTTACACTTGTAATTTTTACCCTGACCTCTTTTTTCTGTGTTTAGGTATTTTCAGCTGCAGACCGAGCTAGCCTTTTAGACGATGCTTTCACTCTGGCCAGGTACGCAACGTGTTTTCAAACAACTGATATCTAAGCAAACACAATTTTTCAAAGAGAATTTGTTTGTTTTTAGGAACAACATGCTGGACCCAACAATACCTTTAAATATGCTAAAATACCTCGTTAAAGAGAATGACTTTATCCCCTGGATAACTGCTCTTGAGCATATTGCCAACCTAAACGTTGTTTTGCGTGAAAGGCCATCATATATCCATCTCAAGGTACGTCCACATAGACGTTTACAAACTATATTTGGGGAAACAAATGATTTTTTTTCGTTTTTATAGGAATTTATTAGAAAATTGCTGCTACCGATTGTTGAAATTGTTGGTTGGGAGGACACTGGATCTCACCTTCTCAAGTTAGTTCAAGATGCACAAAAGCTTTAATTAGTTTTGAACACATCAAGTAAAGCATTTTGCATAATGAAGTAACAAACGTTGCATTTTCACCTAGGCTTTTAAGGCCGAATGTTTTGCATGCTGCGGTCCACTATGAAAACCAAGATGTTATCCAAGCAGCGAAACAGCGTTTCGACGATTGGAAAAAAAACAATGTGAGGTAAGAATACAGCTTAAGTTTCCATTCTTCGGTGAATTTTTTTAATGCTATGTTTTCCAGAAGAATAATGAAAAACTTATTTTAGCGTACCACCGAGCATACGTGGCGTGGTTTATCCAGTTGGAATCCAGTATGGAACATACGAGGACTGGCAGCATTGCTGGAATCGCTATAACCACACCCAGGTCCCGTCTGAGAAAATTCTGCTTTTGACAGCCCTTGGCTCCTCCAGAGATCCGTGGGTTTTATCACAGTAAGTTCTTAAAGAGATCCTGAACCTTGACCAACAATGCAAACATTTCACTCACCATGCAATTTCTGTTAAAAATTATTGCAGTGGCAAATATGCTTGCCAAGTGTACAGCATTTAAAGAAGTTAAAATAATTTATAAAAGCAGGAATTTCGTATTATTCTAGTCGTGTGTAATATAGCATATGCATTATGTATTAAACTTTTTTACTGGACAATTTCTAAAGCACTGCTCAATTTCACATGAAATGAGTTTCGTGCAAGTTTGCTTTGTTGGCCCACTCCTATTAAAAACTATCATTTGTTGGGTGATTATATGTTACAGCCAACAGCCTTGATAAGTTTCTCATTTATTGTTATTAACACCAGTTCCGTCTGGTTTTCTGAATTGTTTCTAATTTCAAAATACTGCAACACATTTAGGCATGTACATTGCCTTCTCAACACTACACTTAAAACATTTTTTTTTCACGTTTTGTTTGGAAAGGAAGTTAAAGCATGTTCATGTTTAGTTCAAATATAGTCTTAAATATATTCTAAAAATGAAGTGACCTTTAAAAATTCTAAGCTGCCGTGTTAATCAAACGAAACTCTTTCAAGGTACTTGGAGTTTAGTCTTATGCGAGAGAAAATCCGACCACAGAACACATACATCGTGTTGCGCTCAGTGTATCTCAACGAAATTGGGCGTGATCTGACCTGGAGATTTGTGCGTTCCAAATGGCCGACACTTGTGGAATTGTAAGTGCTTTGAAAAATGGCAGGTGCTTGTGACTTGCCATAGATAGATGTTTACGGATTCGTTTATTTTCATATCAGGTTTGGCCTCGGTTCGTTTGCCATATCCAACATCATCGCCGATGTAACAAATCACTTTGTAACGGAGTTCGATCATAAAGAAGTCGAGGCGTTTTTCGAGGACCGGGAAGTAGGCTCGGGTAAGAGAGCCGTTAAAAGCAGTCTGGAAAGAATCCATTCAAACATTGTGTGGTTAAAGGAAAATGAAGAAAGCGTCTCAAAATGGCTGGAAGCAGAGAGTCGCATCAAATGAAAAGGGTTTCCAGTACTGGGAGATATAAAACGAAAAGATGATGTACATACTATTATCAGAAATGCCAAATAAGCATGCATACCAAAATTAATTACTTGCAAGTCAATGCACGAAAACATTTTAAAAAAAGATTATATTATCAAAGTTAATGTATGTGTCATTTTACAATTCAGCCATACTTCCTATTCATGTTTGTGTATTCCACAAGTTTTATGATCTTAGAATTACAGATGAGGTCATTTAAAAATATATTTTAATCATAAATATCCCTTAATAAGCAAATTGTTCGTACAGGAAACATGCTAGTTCTATATCTGTGATTAATCGCTATTACCATTATGCATTTACGTTCCAAATTAGGTCCCTAGAGATTTCACAGATCTAAGCGCAAAGCATCCATTGTAATTGCATACTATGTTAATGCGCCATATGGATTTTATTTTAAATTTTCTTTGAGTCGGATAGAGCTTTGCGCTGGATAACTAGAAGGAATAGTTTAAAGACTTTGAAGTAGATGCAAGCCCATTGCGAGGTTGTGGCATCTACGCATTGATTAAAATTCAAGGAACTCTAGAACACCCAACAATTAATTGCTATTAGACTTCTTTATTAAAAATGCTTGAACCCATGGAATTTACAAGTATTGATACCCTTAATGGCCATTTGCACAATCTTCCAAATTGCAATTAATATTAAATTCACTTATTTTAAAAGGAAAACCACTTTTCATGATATTTTGTTCTCTGAATGGGATGCAAATCAAGTGTTCAAATAGAAACAGTAATTGTTAGCATCAGCATTGTTTTTTTGTAAATAAGCAGCAATTGGTGCATAGTGATATCATAGATACTTACAGTATCTAGTGTTACCTTAATGAGCACTTGCATTATGAGGAAGTTCAAAATGTTTGACTAAATATTCAGTGATTTAAAACATTATTAGAATATCAAAATGCACTTGCCTAGTCATCTTACAGTTATAAGTGGCATTTAAACCGGTTTGTGCAACTGGCCATTCATGTTAAATGTAACATTCTAAAATGAGAAAGATGATTCTGTATGTATATGTGATGTGCCACCGATTGCAGGCACATAAGTTTGTGCTAACTTGTTTCACGGCAAACCTGTTTTACCGAGTGGATGTGACGTGCTTCCCGATTCCTCAATGTCCCCATATTCCTTGCCATTGCTAATAAATCGTCCGTGTCTGTCAACCAGTTCCTGTACGATTTTTTTCTCGATTTCCAATCCTGCATCAAGCTCCTCCGCCGTCATGCTAATTGGATATTCCCGAGTTCTGGTTACCAATATGACGCTAGCTTTACGCGTTGTCAATAAATTTGCCACGACAATCTGAAAGAAATCAGTTTGCTGTGAGAATGCATTTCCTATTCACGGAAAAGAGATTGAGGCATTAGCCGATCTTACGCTATGTCCATAATTTTGCAACGCCCGTTTGGCTTTGTCGATCAGTATGCTCGGTTCGGTTTCGAGTTTGAAGGATATGACGAAGGCGTTGGGAACCCAGCGGCTGACAAGTGGTCGAAGCATTTTGGGAACCATGTTCAGCTTAATACTTAATGGTGAATCCGAGTGAATCTTGTGAGTTGACTATATTTAACGAGACGTAACAAAACTACTACGTCAAGGCATCGCGTCAACGAATGATAAGCATCCTAAAAGTGTATGGACCCAATTTTTGTTGTAAAATTTAAATACTTTTACCATCTCTACTCACCATATCATGTGGTGGAACATAAAAATCTGATACCGCAGCAGCAAGATAGAACAACGCCCGATGATCGAGCCGACCCAGCGCCTCGGCTGCTGCCCGCAGAAGCCAAAGGTATTCGGAAAGTGTGGTAAAGGAAAGGGACAGCAGGCGCCCAGAGTGCCTGAGTTCCTGATAGCGTTTCAACCAGGGAAGAAGTTTTGGAATTTTTTCTGAAACGACTGGAAAGGAGCCCACATAATTTAGTAAGACATGGAAATGGCTGCCTGTGATCCTTTGTAAATGCTTTTCGTCAAGCATTCTACAAAGTTTAGTTCCAAAAAAAATGGCATTGCATTCAGTTAATTCCTAGTCTCCATTCACCTTCAATCTTGACAGTGTCACTGTCATCTGGTGACAGCTGAAAATATTCGAGGAGGTTTTCTGAATCGAAATGACGAGCAAACGGTAGTAAGGACCTCTTCCGGTGCAGGAAAATAACGGCATAACCGCATTCTAAAAAAACTCTTGAGGCAAATGGTTAAGAATCGTAACTTGTATATGTCACTGAAAACGAACAAGCTATTCTAGCCAGAATGTAGACTGTATCGAGAAAGGATACTCGGCCGATGCGGATCCTCTGGTACCCAGACTAAAATTGTCCACAAACCTAACAGTGTTATGCTCCAATGGAACAGTTGTGCCTCCAGACTGGCTTACAAAATTGCAAAAATAAAAACCGAATCAAGAAAACTGAAAGTCATAATATCATATACAGACCACATAACAAAGTGAGACAAATCTCCAGCCTGTAAGTTAACAAATTGTTTCAACGACAAAACTGAAGCTTTCATTCAAAAACCAATTCTGCCATTCTAGCTTTCATTAAAGGACCATCATGTAAATTTGAGTTCCCTGCATGAAAATGTGATCTGCTGAACGTCATTATACATACTACAATTTCCTTTAACGAAATGTTAAAATGGAGATATTCAATTTTCAATTATAGTTAAATTGTTAATTAATTGCTTACACAATTAATCCATAATTCTTAATTGATGACGCGTTTATACATTTATTAAAAGTATATAAGCATCAAATTTTACGTCACTTTTTATTAGGCACTAAATCAACTTTGTTTAAATTCCTCGAATGATGACAAGCCAAAACGGATCGTGTATAGAAGGTCACACGCATGCGCAGTGTATTCTGACCCGTCTTTTTGTGAGTCATTGTATCATACATGCAATAAAAATCGTTGTATACATATACGACATAATCCTACGAAAACTTTCAATACATATCTTGTTAATTAGTTTATATTGCAAGTTCAAACTTGCTATTTCCTAAATGGATCACCGTGGGTGTTAAAACGTACAGAATCAATCTCCCATTATATATTCCAAGAATGGACACATTTCCAAAATAACAATAGATTTACGTAATATTTAACAAAAAATTTCCGAAACCAATATTTAAATAAGCTACTTTTAAACTTACCGTAACCAACGCCACCCTTTCAGAACTAGTTCGAAATCTGTCACAAAATTCTTCTATTTTCTTTCGATAATCTTCGTAATGTGCCGGTTGTTTATTTGCAAGGTAAAATTCATCGCAATCGCCTAATCCTTCCTGACAATGTGTACCGCATTTAGTAGCCATTTAAACTCTGTAAACCGCACTTTTTTGTTTGAAACAAATTACGAACTACACCACCAAAGTACGAACATACGATTTAACCACGTGGGAACGTTGCATGGATTAAAATCAGATGTTCCAACATAATATGCGATTGTTGCGACATCTATCGCTCATTTTCACTTCCTTAAAAACTTCCTGGCGGGAAATTTGAAAATTAGTTCTTTTGATTCAACCCACATTTTTTTTCACTGTTCTAGCTTGTATTCACAGATTTCTTATACGAGTTTTGATAAGAAGTTAAACAATATTTGAAAAGCCCAATAAGTTTATCTTTCAAACATAATGTTGCTTACACTAGCGTTTTTCAACTATATATTAAATATAAAAAAACTAATTATTGACCCTCCAACAGCGTAACTAATGAAAAACACTTGCTTATTCAAAGATTATTTTTTACCGCCAATTATAAACGAAAATTTGCACTTTCGATGTATTTTTGCACTCATGTTGTTCAAGTAAATATAATATTACCAGAAAAAAATATCCACTCTTAAAAACAATTATAAAAAAAAACCATTTTAAATTTGCATTTTAAGGTGAACATATTTGCTGTTTAACCATCTTAATAAGACAAAAATTGGACGTTTCGTTGTTTCAAGTATTTTTACAAAATTTAATTTTCTCAAAGATCCTTCAAAAGCGACTCTCACTTGGTTATTTATAAAACCAAAGATGCACTTTTAACTCAAACAATCCTACGTTTCTTTTTTACAAATTCAACTAATTTGCTACACTCATTTGTTTCTGAAGCATTACAATGCCTATTCAGCAAAAACAGCCTGGCCTTTTCTTCTTATCAAATCTAAATATACCACCAGGATGCGAGTGCTACTCTGAGAACAATTTAAGGTTTTTACCACTTGATTTTCTTAAGAAAAGCACACTCTCAAACTGCACAGCAGTCTTGCAACTGTGTTAATCCAAAAATGAACATTTTAAGCTAGTAGCTATGTTATGAGCATTGCCCTTTAAAAATGTAAAATGAAGTTTGCAGATTGGATGTGTGCATCAATGCACAAATGTTTTGCAGTCTAAGAAACAATCCAGCAAAGGACCACATACAAATTTTTAAATTTGAAATTTTCTACAAAGCTCGATTAATAGCATTACCTACATTTATTGCCTTCAATCGACTGCCAGCCTAAATTTTGGTAAGCAAAGGCCAAATTTGGACTCGATTCCAGAAAACACAGGCAAAGCCAAGCGATACCCTCCTATATGATCTGGGTTATCAGGTTTTATCTCTCCTGGATGAATAGCTACTGTAGCCTTTGAGCCAGCAGGACGACTGCAAAAAGTAACTTCAAGTTAGATAATGTAACAAAAACGTAACATATTATAAAAAAATAATCCTAAACTTCACTTACTAGCCACCAAAATCCACATAAATTAGGCGTTGCAAAATTTCATAAGTTACCAAAGTGACTCCAAATTGTGGGGATGAACGGCACACTCGAGCTGTAACGAGAAGTAGTTAGTTAGAACAATGGAAAAATAAAAATTGATGTGTCGATTTACTCAATTTTCGCTGAATAAGGAAGGATGAGACTAGCCTGCAGTTCCCTTCCAAAATGCTCGGCCTCCTTCCTCCCTCCAAATTTTGCGAGTGGCATCCATTACACCATTATATGTTGTTTGGCCTGCTCGAGCTTGAACCTGCAATCTAGCTATAAACAAAATTCTCATTAGTGTGATGTCAAAAACCTAGTTGGTACCAATAAACCACAATTATTTACTTTTGATAACATCCGCAGGTGTAACGAGCGAGGCAGCGGGTACACCTAAAATTATATTTTTATTAACATATGGTCACTTTGGTAACTTATGAAATAATCACAGCATATAAACTACATCTTATTAATCACTTAATCACTTCAGCTTCACGAAATTGATTAACAAGGATCGAATCACTATTTTAAAAAACTTTCTTACCAGCAGCTGCTGCTGCCACTAGCAAAGTAAAAGGGCTGTTATAACCATTTTCATCTGAAAGTGATGACTTGAAATGCGCATAGGCAGGAAAATAGATCGCAGAGAATGGAATATCTCTCAAAAAACAAGCTCTTGAGCCCTATAAATGCGGAAAACACAATCAAATTTAGAAAATGTATTCTTTTGAAACGCCAATTCATTGCCATAATTTACATTTGCACTTACTTTATACAATCCAAGAAATCCCAGGTCCTTTATTACATGCAAGGCACTTACACGTACCGCTGAAGCAATTTCTCCAGCTACTTGTAACCTAATTTTCACAATTTCTATGGGGTTTGTGAAAATCACTTGTGATCCTCCAGCCTATACAACACATAAGTTTATTTAAAATTACAAATCCAAACAAATTACCACTAGTTCTAATGGACTGTTAGTTGTAATAAAGCGTCATATTTACACAACCACCAGCTATAATTTCAGCCATAAGAGGAATCTCTCCTTTGTTTCCACGAAGCTTGTCCCTCACTAAATCATTTACCTAATTGAGAAATACGTTTTCATTTTTAAACAAGGGTAAAGAAGGAATCAGGTTCATCATCACCACTGACTTACCGTTAACTTGATTGCTTTTTCTGGAGCCACCCCCATAAGTTGTGGAACTAAACCTCTGTACAGACCACTGAATCCCTCGTGACGTAGCACTTTTTTGAAACAATCCCAACTGTTTTTATACATAAGCTCTCCAATATATGATCCACTGCGTTGATTTTGCATCCTCGTCTTCACCAAATCGATTGGGTAAACAGCTGTTGCACCAGTGGCTAAAATTCAGGAATTTTTAATTTAATTTTTAAGTTTGCTTCACGAATTTAGCACAGATATGGCACTGCCAACATATTACCTCCTGCAATAGCACCCAAGCCAAACCTGTACACATTCTCCAAAACTTGTACTAGGACGCCTCTGTCATCTTTGCTCTAATCAATTAGTAAAAAAAATTAATCAGCGTATTGCGGCAACATATCAATTATTAAAAACTTCCATTAAGTGATTAATACCTGTACAGCTTTCATTTCTCTGAAAGAACGAGTTAAGGACTTGGTCATTCGTTCTGGAGCAACTCGTTCTAAATCGGTATAAATAATTCGTCTGCATACATGGGAAGAAGAAAAAACAAGAATACAATGTTATTAATATTGGTATGAAAACACTGATTCAGTGTGCACCTAGCGTAACCTACCCAGTTTGGTGAAAGTAGCCCGACAACTGATATAATATATCCACTTCCAATGGAGTAATTTGGGACATTTGCTGCGCCGAATGCAAAAACTCCTCTGAAAAGATGCTATAATTTAACTGTGTTTAGCTTTCACAGTGGCCCAGTCATCGAAAATAGCTGCTTACCTTTAGTAACTTCCAAATCATGACTGCCCCTCGTAAATGTTAGATAAATCTTCTTGACGAGTTCCATGTTATTTAGTAGTGAATTGAATGCCATGAAATATGGGAAGCTGACAAGATGACCACCTTGACCTCCACCAGCAGCCTAGATAATAAGTTAATTCAGGGAAATGTCAAGAAATAAAACGAAATGAAGCTCAAGTAGACAATTTCAGTACATAAGAATGTTGTTTTTTTAACTAAATTTACGGTCCAAATTAGATATGGAAAGAGACTTACCGCAACCAAATTTTCTCGCACGTCTTTGGTTAACAAGTGGCTCTTTATAAGAATCATGATATCGTTGAAATCAAGAGCTGTGATGTAGCCGGACTTGTTTTTGTCGAATCGTTTAAATGCCTGGATAGCATGTTCCTCGTGAAAATCCTAAATTTCATACAATAAATTACATTTAATGATCGAGTGCATAAAACTTGAACTTTTCAAGTTATGATAAAATATATAAATGATTGAATATACAACTTCACTAAACTACACCTTACTTACATGTAGAAATTGACTAAATTCTGCATAGGTAACAATTCGTTTCTTGTCGTTACCAAAATAAAGTTTAATGAAGTCGCTGTCCAAATCGAATGGGATCCTTTGATGAAGTGTAGTTTGTTTCATAACTTCTTCATATTCCTCTAAACAAAATAGATTGAAACGTATAAGAAATATTTAACAGTTATTTTCACATGACTATATCACTAGGAGTGAATTATTTTTAATAGTAAAACTCTTACAATGAATCATCAACTATATATATATCTGATACTTCATGCAGAATTTTTCAATTATTCTGTTTAATTTTTTTTCTTTTTAAAGTGGGGAGCTAGGGGAGATTATTAAATCATAGTTTAAAGGATCAGATTTCTAAAAACAGTAAATATGAATACATTTTCATTAACTCACCAAATGTAACATAACCAGAGCCTTTGGTGTCAAATAATTGAAAAGCAGCCTTGTACAAGGCATCTGGGCCACAGAGAAGAGCTTCAAATGCTTGAAACTCAGGAAATGATATCAACCTATGAAGAGATTAAATTTTAAAATTAAAACTACAAATAAACTAACCATGAAAATTTTGAATTTGACAAATATATTACCCATCCTTGCTGGTATCGATTATTCCTCCAAGAAGCTTGACTGAACTAGGATTGTAAGTCGCATCTTTGTATAGTCCAAGATATCCCCTAATAAAATCTGCAGGTGTCATAAACTTTTCCCCATTCTTTGTTTCGGATGAATACTGCAAGTACCATGACAGTTATAGAATTCAAATTAAAAGTAAGATAAAAAACGACACCAATTGCATGATAAAATTTGGTGGATTGGCAGTTTAGCAACAAATTAAGATACTCTTCTAGTATTTTGCTTGAAAAACTTTGCGAAAAACTAAAAGAACTGATGTTTCTGATTTATGAAACAAGACAATTCACATTATTTGGCAAATAATTCACTTTGCTATTTGGACAAGTTGGCTAATATTTAGCACCAAAATGTAGTAACATTTGATAAGCATTTCAATGGAAAGAGAAAAGTTGAGAAAGTGCTATCTCCTTGCACAGATGTTTGTTAAATGAATTAGATCATTATAAATTAGGGAATTTAATACACCTAACTCAGTTTTTTATGATAAAGTATATATAACTTGCAATTTAAAAGGAAAATTTTATAGAGATATCTTAATAAATTAATGTGTTCAACCTTAAAGAAATGCTAATACCAAATTTTCAAGCATAACAATATTTGTTTCATTATTGAATAACATTTCTTCGTCCAGCCAAACTTCTGCATGAAAGAGAAACTGACAAGGGCTACAACCTCCAATACTTCCATGCAATGACAATGTTATGCTAATTAACCATTAGCTATGTATCCACCAAAAGAAATATAAACATATAAACATCAAACATACACAAAAAACACTTAAAACATTGTTTTCAGCATGTTTTTCCAAACATGTGTGGCAAATTCCTTTGATCCGGACCGACTCTCGAGCGATCGCTACGATACATCAAAAAACCTCAAAATGTGGGGGGAAAACATCGGTTTTCCCCACATTGTTCGCAAATACTTCTGGACACATCAATGTTTGTAAGTGTGTGTCTGTTGTGTATGTTTTTTGTGTGGCAAGTTTCTTTTGGTGGATACCCACCTTTAGGGCACTGAACTAGAATGAATTAACAGAAAGCCATCACACACTTGTCAATTCATTGTTATGACCAATATTTTTTTTTACAAAATGCAGGTCATTCAAAAAAACTTGTTTATTGTTGAAGCAGCTGCAGTAGGTTAAATACACTACATTTACTACTTGTGCATCAGATATGAACGAACCTTATTAAAGACCTCTTGTAATTTTTCTGTGTTGGCCCGCTTCACGAACACCACACCCTATCAAGAAAAAAATTGTTAAGAAGTGAACCAGAATCATGACATCAAGACTACACTTTCACCAATTGCATATATTTGAAACTATATATGGCTGGGACTTATCGACGAAATAATACAACTGATTCACTAGACAACACACTTTGACTACAAGATTCAATCTATATATGCGATATAAAATGCGGCTAACCCACCTGTGTCCCACCAAAGAATTCCATTAGGCTTAAAAATCTACACACTCAACCGTCGTTTCGAATTATGCAGCAATTACAGAAGCCACAATTCGATAAAAGATTTCCCTTTCGACGAAATCACCTTTCACAAAATATTGAAGAGCGTTTAACTGGATTAAACCTCTTTGTTTGACCTCGTTTGGAATCATTCATTGATCACATGGGCAATCAGGCCCGGGAAATGTTTATATAACTGTGTATGATGAAGTGCATCGTGTAAAGAAAACCCCTTCAAGGGGCCGGTACGTTATCAAGGCCAAGACGGTTGTCGCTCAAGGCTATATAGGGGCAAAGTACATTTTCTAGCTTATTGCACCATTGCAATTTTTTTTACAACAAAATAACACAACTGTAATTTGTAAAAGTAATTGTACAAAATTGCCATGGGGAAAGAGGGTCTGAAAATGGATACGAATAACAACAATAATAGGTCGACTTGTTCAAAAACAAGTTAAAATTCAAGAAAAACTATAAAACATTTTTTTTGGAATCTGAAAAATATCTGTCTTCATCGAGTACATAAAAAGATAATATTAAAAATCTCATCATCTATTTTTAGCTTTTGATATCTTTAATAATCTTTGATATTATTAATTGAGGTTTTTTTGCTTTTTTTGGAACAATACCTACGTTACCATCAAAATAAAAAAATATATTTCAAACTTTTGGCGATATATTTTAATAAAAAAAAAAAAAAAAAAAAAAAATCAGTAGGCTTACTGTTCGATAAATGTTCTCCTAAAGTTTCAATACTAAACTTTGACAAAGAATGAGCATTTCAAAATGTTCACTCACTGTCTATATGGATATGGGACAATAGTAATTTAATAAAACATACACAACTTCCCATCTTTCCCCATTAAGCAGAACAAAAAATATTAATAAATATTTACATATTTTTGCTCCTATGCTTACCTTCCAACTAAGATCAAAGAGTGTGCAATGCTAAATATCAAAACTTCAATTCATAACTTCATTTGTATTCATTATAACTAGTATTTATATACAACACAGTAGATTTTATATTTTAAAGTGTTGAAATTTTAGCATTACAGGGTTTGTGATCCTTTAACAGAAAATTTATTTAACACAAAGTTATAAATGTATACTGCAAAGAATGGAAGTAAATAAGTGTGCACATACCTTTGCTAAAGATTTTCAGTCAGTATGCAAATGCCCATATTTCAACATTTAGTGTAAAAAAATAAATGTACAATATGCAAAACGTTTCATCCATGACAATTAGGTGAAGTCATGCACTAAAAAGCCAGTAAAACAACCAAAATTTACAAAACCGATAACATGCTCCTATGCAAACAAAATGACTGAACCAATATTTGAACAAAAAAAAAATCAATGATTATAAGTCATGCATGAAACTACTTTCTATGGTTCGTGTAATCATCTAGAAATATTTAACAAACTCAAAACTAAAAAGCTGAAAGTTTTATTTGTTCAATCTTTACAAGCAGTAAAAGTAGATACAATTTATGAACATAAATCTGGTTTCTATAAACAATTTGTTATTATTTCGTTTAATTTTAATTTTCTTTGATTTATTAATGATTTGAATGTTCAATTAGTTTTTACTTTATATTTAACTTTTCCTCTTGATGTGGTGCAAACAAAAGTAGTTTTACAAACAAAAACATTTGCAAAATCTTTGATATTAAACATGCTTGCCTTCACATGGGTTTACAATTACAAACTCAGTTATCATCTCTACGATTGTGCTAGTTAAAACGTGATTTTACAAACTTGCTTTATAAATAAAATGTAATAATATGGGCTAAAACATAAGTACATTTAACAAAATATCTCATGCATGTTTCCATCCATAAAAAAAAAAATAACAATGGTAAAAAGGTTTCATTTAACAGGGGAAAATTGAAAGCTACAAGAACTTCCCCCCACACGCAGAAAAACCGTTTTTGATATCACTAGATTAGTTAACTGAGGTGAAAACTTGTCAACTTATCAGTTATAAACAGATGCCACAAGCATGAACTTTTCACAGATTATATTGGAGGGCGAACAAAATGATACAAAATAAAAATGTCAATAAGGAAATGCAGGTACGTGTAATCTGGAAACTTTCAGATACAGGGATATAACAGATACGAAGTTTAAATTGAAAAAAATCACTTTACAGCCTTACCTCTTGACACTGTGCTGCAGTAAACAACTTTGACTTTATAAAGTCTGGTAATTTGTCTTTAAGCATTCCAACCTGAAGTAAAGATAGGAAACGGAATAAATGGAAATAAAAAATATACCCCATAACATCATTAGCTGGTATACATTCGTAACCATCAGCAAGTTTTCAGTGTGTAAAAAGCACATTTAAGACTGGAGCAATACAACATACAATAACTTCAACAAGTTTGTAAGATTTTGACGATAAAAATTAAAAATTCAGATTATATGAAGGAAGGTTATAGATCAAGGTTATGGAATTCAAATTGCCCCCACAAGAAGAAACAACTTATCGCTGGTACATATCGAGCTAAATGACAAGGATGCGGTTCATCCAACTTAAAACTTGAATCATCCATCCAAAAACTACTGCATCACAGATCCTTTAAACATGAAGTGGACAAAGATTTCAAATAATTTAATATTAAATTACCGCCTTTTCAGAGCCACCCGCATCAGCTCCATGCTCCATTTTCACTGCAGGACCCTGAAGGAGGTCATTAGAAGGCAGTGTGATCAAACGATGTCGAAAATTTCATACTCAATATTTAAAATAACAATTTTAGCGTTAAATATGCCAACACAAAATAAGTAAAAGTTTAATAAAGTTCTGATTAGCTAAAAACAAGCGTTAGCTATTTTTTAATGTCGCAAAAATAATAAATAGCAGAAAGATTTTAGCGTCACATTTTCAAGTAAGCAACATTATCTTGTTGTCTGCTTAAGCAGACAGTTTGGCGCGAAATAGTATGGTCGCTACATAATTTCTGCTCAATCTAAACTTCAAAAATGAAGTTCAGAGGGAAAATGAACGAAATAATATGTATTAATTACTTTACAAGTAAGTATGGACTTGTTATATTTAATATGTTGACATACTATAGCATGACAATTATTAAATATTCGTATAACGTTGGCATATGCATGTACACATTGTATTGCTGGGTCTGAAAACTTTCTATACATCATCTACGATTTAATTGTATTGGAAACAGTAATTTTAATTCGATCATCATAGATGACAACAGTTGTTCTTAGTGACTTCTGCCACTTGCAAGAAATACAAGCGTAGTCAAAAATTGTATGTGAATTAAATCAACTTCATGAGTTTTACTCTTTTATTTTGGCATTTTCAGAAGTGGTATCTACCATATCAAAACTAGTTAAAACATGCGTGATTCGATTCACACCGGATCACATTTATTTCATCTTATCAGAGAGAGGGGCAGGGAGCAGAATTACTGTTTGGTGTGAATTAGATCAGGTAGATGAGCATTCTAATTATAAATAGAATTACATATTTTTGTCTGAAAAATGTGATCAGATGTCAAGTGTAATTCTAGGCTCATTTCTTTTCCGAATACAACATGGATGGAGTATCGGCAGAACAGAATGAAATCTATTTAGAAGTGATGCCGGAAAACATGTTGAAGGCTTTAAAATCGGCACAAATAGCAAAATCTTTGAAAATTAAATTAACAAAGAAGTTTGGAGCAAGCCTAACATTTGAAATAGAACTGGTAATAAAATTATTACATGTAGTATGATTGGCATTGTTAAAAAATGTTACAATTTGAATCCTAACAAAATTGAATTTGCAGCCAACCATGACATCCCGGACAAGACTTTTGGTACATGATGTTCCTGTTACAGTAGTGCCAAGAAGGCTTTGGGAGGATTTTGAAGAGCCATTTATGCCAAGTTATGACGTAAGTCAGTTAAAACCGATATTATTTAAATAATTAGTAATTCATGTGGTTTATTATTTTAGATAAGCATAACGTTACCACCATTGAAAACATTAAAAAATGTTGCTGATCGAATGAAAAACCTTGGAACTTACTTGGTAAGCATCCATAAATCGTTTTTTGTTTGTTTTTAAACTTTAATGAATAATGCCCATTTCTTTCAGGTTATTTCTGCATCTCGGACTGGAGAACTTAAACTTCAAGTTGAAACCGAATTAGTTACAGTAACAACACATTTCAAGAATCTTACTGTCACCGATCCAGGTTCTTGAACATTTATGTGCATTTACCTACATCACCTTAATCACAATTAATTAAAATAATCCTTGAAAACGAGGCTTCATTTTTAAATATTATGGTTGGGTTTATTTAACTTATAAATAAATTGAATGTGCCATTATAGATATTGTGAAGTAATTACATGAAATGCGTTTTTTGAATTATTCACAATACATGTATTACACAATAACTTTTTTCCAGATGATAACGAAGATGAGCCTCGTGGGAGTCACTCCGTTTCAAGACTAGATAGGCAGCAAGCTGCAGCTAGGATCGACATTCGAAAGTTTTCCCAGTTATTAATTGGTCAACAAGTGAATCCTACTCACGTGATTTGTAGTAAGTTAAAAATGCAAAAAAGTAGTAACCATAAGACCATAATGATAATCTCATGTGAATATTTTCAGATATACTCCATGGACGTTTGGTGCACTTTTGTATGGTTCATGATGGCTTAAGTTTGCAGTATTTTATGCCAGCAATTTCAGCATAAACAAGCCTGTGATTTTCTGTTTTTTCAATGTACAGTATATGAAAATAAATACAGATTACAGTTTTTCTTAATTATGCAAACATTTATTGACATAAAAAAATTATACGAGAAAGCAGACTTGGTAAGATGCACCAAAATGACTTAATCGAGAAACTTGCTAGCGCTCAAACTAGCAAGTAATTCGTGATTCACAAATAATTTTCAACGATACACTTTGTAGAAGAAAAAAGAAAAATTCACGATACCTCGTATGTAACAATACTCGATGAATTACTCGTTTGGCTAGAAGGGGCACTAGATGCTTTAGGTTTCAAGTTGCTTTGGCTGCCACTGGTACTTTTTTTATTGCGATTCGTAGGGACGCTCTTACTTTTCTTGTCCTTCTTCCTTGATGAAGTAGAACCTGGATAATGAGACAAAATCATTTGTAATATTGTTTATTGCAATCCGAGAGGCAAATGCAACTCTAAATTTCTGGGGGAAAGGGGAGGGGGGAAGGGGGGAATGGATTGCTCACTGTTATTAGTAGAACTAGAATCTGTTGGCGATGGATTGGCCGAAGGTCCAGCATCCCACAAATGCCCCAAAGAATCTCGTAGAATTTGTCCATCCAAATCGTCGAATGAATCAATATCAACTTGAATATCGTCATTTAAATCAAGGACAGATCTGTTAACGGTGAATATGTGCAAAAATAAATAAATAAATAGGAATGAGTAATGGCTAAAAAAAACCAAAACAACAAAACATTGCTTTGAGATTCGAATCTCTCACCCTTGTGGTCCAAGAAGATAGCCTCTAACAGATTTCCGTTGTTCATCACTATGTTGGGGACACCTGTGTGACCTAGTGCACATTTTCTTTGTATGCTCAGATATAACGCCACACATCTGAAATTACATTCATGATCGAATCAATGTGTGAATGCTTAGAGAATGTTTGAAGACACTTTAAATGGAAGTGAGATCCAACCTGAGTCAGCATTGCTTTTTTTTCCTCTGCAATAAACATTAAGTCGGGTCACAATACAAATATATTTAGCCGTTACATAGAAATTTTACAAATGATTTCAGTTTACCGATTGACATTGTTTCATAGTTTGTAATTGAGCCTCCTGCATCAGATAAGTTGCTGTTAACGCTCGGTACATCCCCTGCAATTTTTAATGAAATAAAATTTGAATATTATGCTAAATGAGGGCTCCTAGCTTGAAAACTATTCTAAATGAATTCGACAAAGCAGTATCAGGCAAATGACAAACAATTAAAGCCGTTTCTGCCATTTCACATAATATGTAAACATTTGAAATTCTTTCCAAAATGATACATTTCCATTTTGGTGCATTCAGCAAAAATGTAAGTAACTAAAATATGAATAGAAAATCAATTTAAAAATATTACCATTTTTTAGTTTTGTGGACTTTGATCTTCTAGGTGAGTTGTTAGTCTTTTCTCGCTTCTTTTTCGAACCTAGAACATACATTACATGGTACAAAACAAACTATTTAACAAAGAATATCTTTGAAATAATGGATATTTTCACACGTTTGAAAAATAAGACAAAATGCCCTCTGACACTGAAATCTTCAGCGTTATTAAATTAAGCTGTTATTTGCTCAGTACCTTTCCGATCTGAATTATAGGTCCAATCGTCGTCATTTTCATCATCATCGCTACCAGCATCTTTTCCACTATTTGCAATACGTCTGTTTGCAATCCTCGAGCTACTCCTTCCCATTCCCATGCATTTTTCCAAATGTGGTGCAAATCTGGAGGCAGCCAAATTACGCTGGCAGTTGGGGCAAATGCATTCCAGTTGTTTCTTCATTGGTACTTGCCCAAAAACGTCCAACCCAATTTCATCGACAATTTCTATTATTCATCAACAATGCATTAAATCACTTTTAAATGAACGGAAAATATTAAAATTGTCAAACCGAAATCGTCACTTTTCCTCGCAGAGAGACGTACCATAATCCTTTTCATTTCTTCTTCATTAAAAGATAATTGGAAAGCAAAAGGTTACGAGATAATCACAGTTAAGAATTTCAGATTCGTTATTATAGAACCTGAATGTAAAAACGCAGAACAAAGTTGAGAAAACTTACATCTCATCCATTTCATCGAGGAAAAATGTACCCATTTTGATCGCCCGGTGTACTTGCATGCTGGTTCCAATAATGACTTCATCAATCAAATCATCACAAATACTTCTAATTACCACCTAAGAATAGTTAATGATAATTATATATATATATAGATATGCACAAAGTTTTAAAAACGAATATTTGCTTTTGCATTTCTTTCACATTTATTTAGGAAGTTGGAGAAATGAAGTCCTCAAAATTATGCCAAAACTTTAAAATTACTTGCCTCCTCTTCCGACAGGTTGGGATGATTGTGATCGCCATCAGGTCGGCTCATGATCAAAATGTGCTGATCTTTCTAGGTTAAGACTGGTGCAAGCCCTAAAAGTGACATGAAAAATATGAAAATACTAACTATGTGAAATTTGTTGAACATTATTGAAAAATGTTAATTGTAGTCCTTTCTAAATTATTTGATGCACACTTTAATTTAAACTAGTATATAAAAAACCCAGAATGGACTAAACTATTTTTTTTTTCGTTTGGGCTCAATATGACCGTTAGTTGACACTCCATCACATCCACACTTCAAAAAATGGGAAGATGTGTAGTAGGTGTGAATTATAGGCAGGCCTGAGGGAGCTACATGGAGTTTTAACGCACATAATAAGGCGCTAAAATTGTCATGGCACACCAAATGTTTTTTATTATAATAAAAACTTATGGTGAGCCATAACAAATTTTTTTTAGGTTTGGGCAGTATTTTACGAACAGCTGGCACATCGATACTCATTCAATCTCTTCCCCAAGCGAGCGACTGGCATGCAAACACATGGGCTGGAAAATAATATAGAAATGCATGGTTACAGCCGATTTTTAGAGGCATGCAAACAAATTTGAAACATTCGAGGGCCGAAGATTGTTCCAACCTTAATTCGTAATGGATTTTTGTCTGAAAAATAAATCGTTGAGTAAGACTTCAAAACCAGGGGAACATAATGGTGTGGATATGATTAAAATTAAGTGGTCATATATATATATATATAATACTATTTGAAGGTCAGAGTTGCAAAGTGCAAAATCTGACACCCCACAAAGTACAATACTGAGATTTTGTAACACTGATCATTGCATGCACTAAAAGGCAAAGGCCACACGACAATTTGAGGTGCACGGATCATACATGTGCGATTCGACAATAATCGTAATCTTGCATTATCGAAAAAAAATCATAATTGTTTTTTTTAAAAAAACATTCAAGCCTCACAAAAATTGTAGGCCATATACGGCCTGTACAACACACATGCAATATTGAACTAAATAAAATCATTCAGCAGACGAAAAACCATTTAATTTAGAAAAACAGATTAGTGGTATCGCTATTTAGAACATGTTATTGATATAAAACTGTAAAATCAGTAAACGTGCAAAATATAACCTTATGACACAATCACAACAATGCATAAATAAGAAGCTGTCAAAGCAGTTTTTTTTTATAATCTGCAACGAACCGGCCTAGAATTCGATTACCATATTTTTAGTGTTATATACCTTCATCTTCAAGAATCCACATGCCCTATGTGAAAATTACAAGCCCGGCACTTTGCATCCTGCAACTGGGAGGCAGCACAGCCGCAATTTTAAGTAATAAATGAAATTTATACAATTCCTATTGTTGGTTTCGGTTTCACAGCTGCGCAAGCAAAAGCCATTCTTCTAGTTCAAGTTTTCGCCACCAGTGCAGAATGGGCGCTCCCAAAAACCTTTATTAATAATGGCGGGTAAGTTGTTTTCTTGTGAATATAAAAAACTGTGGCATTTTATGCGTTATTTACTTAAATTAGTCGTTAAACATGACTTTCATTCGTTTGAGTCGTTCAACCTAACTTAACCTGTGTTCTATACAACTAAAACAAACTTGTATTATTATCTAAAACCGTTTCATCAACACCTCAAAAATAGGCCTAACACGTTACATGTCAATGTTAAATCAACAAATGAATTTTTCAATTTTTTTGCCAGGAATGTCAATTGCGAAGAATGCCTTGGACGTATTCGTATGTCCGGCAGGTAAAGCCATTGAAATTATCTTAGGTAAGTGAATATATGACTTTCCCTTTATTTATTTGCACTTTAATGAAAAATTTATGAGCACTACTCGATACTGAACATTGTCTGTCTACATTAATTTCTAGCACGCAAAGAGGAAGATTTAGATGACAAAACCAAAATATTCCATCCGGAATTAACCCACCAACTATTTGGGGACAAGTAATGTCAAGTTTATTTCTTTGAATTCATGATGTCATGCAATAGGGAAATATGAATAAATTAAAAAAGGCCCAGATTTGTTTAATTTAAAATTGGTGAAATTTTTTAAACTTTTTAGAACTTGAGTTAGTAGTTGCATATCATTCTTACGATATAAATTCAACTTATAGATTGTCCTAGCATTTGGGCTTAATTCCAAGGGCCCTCGATCCCCCTTGCTCAATATAAAGGGTCTTTAGCTACTCTCAATTCAATAATTTTTAGTCAAGCAAACTATTATATTATTTTGTTTTCACTCATTAATCATTAATTGATCTTATTATTTTTGTAGTGAAAGTATATTTGGTTACAAAGATCTGCACGTAAAGCTCTACTATAGTGCAGCACGCCTTGCCACATATCTAGGCATGAAATTTTCGGAAAAAGTTAATCCGTTAAAATGTGATGGAGTGCAGGTAGAAAATTTAGCTATCGTGTAACAAGTTTAATTGGTTCAATTTCTATTGCTACATTAATTGCTCTTTTATAGCCTGACGAGGTTTTAAAAGTCATCGATGAAAAATTACAGCCTGGCTATTATACTAATCTAGATGATTTTCGTGCTTCCTTGGCAAAAGACTCTTCTTTTGTGCCATTTGGCAAACTAATCCACTCATTCACAACTGAAGCAGGTTACTAATTTCTCTATTATTTACTTTTGAATACGTAACACGATTGAACCATTGTCATCATACTTGTATAATCTTTCCTTGAATATAGATCCTGAACGCGGATTTACAGAAAAGAAGTTTGAAGTTTACAAAGCTGATATTGAAATTCCTGGATTTTGTGACTATCACGAAAGATTGCAGACCTTTCTTCTCTGGTTTGTTGATGCAGCTTCGTTCATCAGCACAGATGATGATAAATGGAACTTTTATCTAGTGTAAGCCAAGAACTAAGAGTTCTGTTGCAAGCTGAAATTGGGCAAAAATTGTTTTACTGATAAATTCAAAATATGATTCAACAGATTTGAAAAATATAATAACTGTGACGGGAACCCTATGTATGCCATTGTTGGTTATGCCACCGTCTACCACTATTTTGCATATCCTAATAAAGTACGACCACGAATAAGGCAAGTATAATACTACTGAAAGTTGTTTGAAAGAATAAGACAATATAGTTACCCAGACAGTGCTTTTTCATCATATTTTACACCTTATCTAATTTGCTTTGCATTTCAGTCAGATGTTAATAATGCCACCATTCCAACGTTGCGGCATCGGAGCTCAGCTTCTAGATTCTATTAATCGAGAGTACATAGCAGATCCAGATATTCTAGACATAACTGGTATGTTAGATACATTTTTTTTTTTGTAAGAAGAAATGCCCATGCATGAAAATTATAATAAGGATCTAACTTGTGCTTACAGTTGAGGACCCTTCGGATTCGTTTACTCACTTGCGAGATTTTGTCGATGCTAAAAACTGCCTGAAATTATCCAGTTTTAAAATGTCTAATTTAAAAAAAGGATTTTCGGAGGAAATGGTGCAAGAGGCGCAAAACAAATTAAAAATCAATAAAGTAAGTGCTCAAATTCTATGTGGAAGTCGTGACTTTTCATCCCACTAATCTGTAATCGTTTTGCTGTTTAAAGAAACAAGCCAGGAAAATCTACGAAATCTTACGCCTGAACTTCACAGATGTGAGGGACAGAGAAGATTACAGAGCATACCGCCTGGAGATCAAAAAGAGACTAAATATCCCTTTTCAGGTAAATAAATTTAAATGTGATATTGTAACATTTCATCCATTTACGTTCAAATCAAAAAATTGTGTCCTGTTCGCCCTATTAGTCTTACATACATGACTATAATTAATTACCCAATTAATAAAATTGCAGAAGGAAAAGTCCGATTTGAGAAAATTGGAACGAACTCTTAGTCCTGACGAGTTTCGGGCAACAATGCAGTACACCAGCTTGGATCAAAGGCTTGAGCAACTAGACAGATTATATAAGGAACTGGAAAGCGAATATCGACACGTACTTGAAAGAATGGCGGCCTCAAAGCTTACCTAGAACTTACTTATTTTTAAATAATTAATTTGTTTTTAAAGTTTAAGTTCATAATTATAAAGAAACTATTCTATTGACGGTTATAAAGATCTTTGTTACATCTGGAATCGGCCATTCAATCATCAAAATATCAGCCTAAGTTTTTCTATAATTTACTTAGATAATTTGTACGTCTCAGAAGTATCCTTCAACGGTTATTACAAATATCATGCATAAACTAATCTAAAGCTTCATGAAGTGTAACATTATTCCTAACTATCCAGGCCATGGTAAAATTAAGCTTTACAGATGATCTGCACAAAAATGTAGATGTACTTACCAAAAATAAAATTATGTACTTTTCCTTTTAAAATGTTTACTTCAGAAACATGGGATAATCAGGAATATCAAAAATGAACATTAAATGTCATTGATGGAGAACATGCAGAACTATTCCATGGTGTGGATCACTATTTTTGAAGTCTTTACATTTACTGAGTAAACTGTAAACGAGTGGAGTGTTAATTGTTGAAAGTGACAATTAGGGTGAACATGATTTTAATTAACATAGTAACATTACCAAGTTGTCATTCTGTTAACACTCATCTGATGAAGTAATTTCTCGCATCAAGTAAGGTACATGTTCTTGTTCTTCAAGCTCATTCCATTGACGTAGGCATATCTAAAAAAGTCAGTGATACGCTTAATTGCCAGATATGTTCAAAGATTCTTTTCCATAAAACATTAGTGAAATTACCTGTATAGTTGCAAAACCTTCCTTCTTCAAGGCCAAACAAGTTAGCTGTGTTTCACCATTATGCCGATTTACATTTATTGCATACTTTTCATCTGAATTTGCTAAAATGGCAATTCTGAAAGTGAAAATATACATTTTAAGTTGTAACAAATTCTGTAACTCAATAAACATAGGAAGAAATTTAAATTTTCCCTACTTTACACGTGTCTCAGGAGTGACAAGTTCATCTGCAATATGAAGTTTTTTCGAAGAGATGACTGCTATAAAAGATTGTTAACAAAAATGTATAAAAGTACATTTACTCTTTAATTACAACCAATAATAAATTTGGAAAATGTATTACCTGCAGTTGATACTGCATCTTCTCTATTAACAAGCAGGTGATCTTTAAATTTATATAACACACACATTAATAAAACTTTCGTTAATCTTAAATGGATTTCAGCAAACTAATCTTACCAAAGCAAATTCCTGATTTTGTAATAATTCCATCATAAATTTGATAGGGCAGGTGCTTTTGACAGATATATAATGGCAATTTAAGTGGAAATCCCTTTGTTTGAATTCTGTCGCTCTCTCTGTTATACAATTTCTGCAGCATTTCTTCATGCAGAATATCCAGTTTTTCATTCTTAAACTTATTACCCATGATTGTCTTTAGCAGAATAATGTTTTTTACAAAGTGTCGATCTGAAATACGGAAATTACTTAAAATAAATGAATGTATGCACAAAATCCAGTAAAATCGCGTAAATAGGCACTTACCAGCCTTTTTAGAATACTCGACGATGCACTTCTTACTTCCGTACAGTAGATTAACAACATCTGAAGAGGAAACTCCAAGTATGGTCAAGTCTAAAGCAAATCTGACTAATATGTCTGGACTGCCTTGTATGCCATTAATTTGATCTTTCTGTTTAAGAAATTCCTTTAAAAGTAAACTCATATTTTGGGAAATAAAGTATGGCTTAGCAAATGCTGCAACAACTTCTTGAAGGTTTAAGGACAACATCGCATCCTGACTTGAAAATCGATCTTCCAAAGTCTTTGCATATATTTCCAATAAACCAACGTCGAGATAAGAAGCTCGAGTCATTATCCGAAGTAAGTCGTGAATCTTCTTCATCTCCCATTTTTCTGAAATTGCTTTTTTACTAATGGCCATCAGCAAGGGTTCGTTTAAAATATTTACTTTTTCCAGCCGTGCCAACAAACTTAGGATTTCATCACAAGGAATTTCAGAAATGTGAAGTGTAACTATATCCATAGCAATCGAAATAAGCTCACAAAAATCGGGAAAAGGAGATCTTAAAAATACTGCACCCCATAGTACTTTCATTGCATCATTGCATGTCCATTGTTTTGAAAGCTGTATTAGAGGGAGAGCAATTTTTTTCAAGTCATCTATTCCAAATTTATTGTGTGCGGCATAAGAAAATAATTTGGCAAGCATTTCTGGATCACTTTGGTCCATTTGCATGTCTAAATGGTTAAGTAGCACAATGGGTAGTGCCAATTTCAAAGCCTCTACCAAAGGTGTTGGAGATGTCTTTTTAAGCATAACGCCAAGCCGGAATATCTGTCGAAAACTGAGTTCGTTAACGTTGGCTCTTAAGATTTGTAGGAATGATTGCAGGACAACTGTGTCTGCAGGCACTTTCATTAAAATTAAACCACTCATAATGTTAATAACTTCATGCAATTCAAAAAAACGAATTTTTTTTAACAAATGGGTACATAAAAGCTCTAATTTTGCTTCTTCAACTGGCCTATAAGTTGTATTATTTCTGCAATAAAACGAATCTAAGATGCAAATTACAATAGAAAATCACAACCTGGGATACGATTTCAAAAATTTAATTTAACATACTTGATGGGCTCTATAAGAATGTTTAAAGCTGTCAGAAGATCAGTCGTGGTCAGGGAACTGCTGTTTTTTAACGCCAATTCATTCATGAAATCGCCAGTTTGAATAGTTTCCATACTTTTGCTTAGGCCATCTGAAATACAAAATCAAATAAAAGACTACATATAGGCACCTCCATAAAATTGTGAATGCCCAAAGAATTGACAGAGAGCTGATAATAGGTCCCCCGCCTATGAGCCTCTACCAAGTGAAGCAGGCCCCTCAAAATGGTAGGCCATGTCATCTGGACTGTGTATTGTTTATAGCCAAGTCGGCAGTTTTCCTGTGAGAAAATTCCTTGTGTGAAGGATATATGCCCAAAATTGTATTCTATAAAGGAAGGATATATTAGAGGAAGGTGAACTGATTTGAAGGACTGTTGAGGTTATGTTTTGAATCCATCTAGGTCAACCAAATAACCAGGTGTTATTAGGGTGGATCCTATAGCCTGTTGAAGGACTTATAAATATGTGTCGAGAAGTAGAAATTAAGGTCCTTTTTGATCATGCTTACACCTATATTATATGCGTTTATAAAAGCGTAGATCCCATATACGCAAATATCTTAATCCTGAGTTGGTTAAGATATTTGCCATATTAATTTATACTGGAAAGTTTCATTTGACATTTGAAATATTCAAGATACCGTACCTGCAGGCGGTGTGGCTCCTGAACGTATATGACGAACATTTCGAAGAACGAGGCACTTGTAGCTCGTTTCGGGAGATTTTATCAATAAACTGCATCTTCTTAACTTCACAAATGCATTCAAAGGAACCAAACAGCGGCGCATGTTATCTCTAAAAAGAGTAAACACTAATTAAAATTCTCCCAACGCAGTTAACCAGCGTTAATCAAATAGCCCTCGCTACTAAAATCCTCCGCGATAAAAAATAGATCCACTTCCGATTTTCCAAAACACTGCATTACGCAAAAGTGGGGTTGTATATCAAAGTTCAGATTTTATTATATTAATCCTTTGGATTAAAATATCACATGTGTAAATTAATAAAAGTAAGGCGAAGTTCCTTAATTCCGCTGACATAAACAGATTCCACACGTGGTGAAACGTTTATGGCGGAAGCAATGAAATGGGTTCTTTCAACAATTTTCAATAAATACGAGTGATTTCAATAACAATGTATTTGTTTGATTTTTTTATTGATATTTGTCATCAAAACTGAAGTCCAACGGCAACTGCACGTAATCTATTTACCATCGATTTAGTAAAAAAAAAGCGAAAACGTGTTTAGAAATGTGATTCGGTTGGCACTATTTTCCGTAGAAAAAGTGCTTTGCCCACTTCCGTCAACAGACAAATCGTGTGTAGTTGAAGTGACGGTGACGATTGATGAAGAAGTACAGCGAAGTTATTTTGGTGTTAATTTGAGTTTGTTTTAATGGGCATTGCCCACATTCTGTGTAATTCTTGAACAGCTCTTAACTAGAAATAATGACGAAAGCAACCCCACCAAGGCAGCGTAAAATCGCTATAATGGGATTTCGTTCAGTGGGTGAGTATATATATATTTAACCTTTCGTTTTGATGCCATTGCCACTGTCATTCGTCATTAGAGGATTAAGGTCAGTCAACATTAACTACGTTTTCGTAACATTTCACATTTCAGGCAAATCTTCCCTCACTCTACAGTTTGTGGAAGGGAAATTCGTCGATTCTTATGACCCAACTATAGAAAACAGTGAGTGTCCGTTGTAATTCATCAATCCATCAGACCCATATATCATCAAAACACGACTAAAAAATTTTTTTTTCTGATTAGCATTCACAAAAACATTGAAATTTCGGAGTCAAGACTACTTTCTTAAATTGATTGACACAGCAGGGCAGGTACATGTAGTTTTATTTCTTGTGTGTTGTTGCAACATTTAGTTGTGAAAGACACTTTTTTAAAACCAAGCGCCATCTATTTTTGGCCTTTTAATGGTGTTGTTTTTCATATCCACCACATTAAGAAGTATATCAGTGTTAATTTATACGTATGCCACCATTTTACCCGTAAAATGAATTATAAAATAAGGTGACCCATTCAATATATATTCTAAAGTTTTTCCATAATTTACATTTTAAGCAAAAAAGATAAACTAAAACGAACCGTATAGTGTGATATAAGCGTTGTCGTGCTTTTTTTTTTAGAAGTGTCTTTAATTAGTTTTGATTGCTTGTGACAATTTGATATGTATCAGTTTTGGCACAAAGCCAGTAGAAATGATTGCCATAACAGGAAACAAGTGTCCTTTGGTCGCCAGTATATAACAGTTTCTAGCTGGCCTAAGATTTTTTCCAATCTATATTTTGTTAAGAAATAACTGTTTTTGTGTGTCGCCAATTTGGCATCAGTATATATAATTCAGTCAAATTGATTACTCAGAAATACACATACAGACCAGGAAGTTTGGTGCAGAATTTCCTGCTATTGTAAGCATGCTCATTGTCACATGTCTTCTGATAATTATATAGAACATGTTCTTTGCTGACCTTAAGGCAACCAAACAGTATATATATCTCCTTGACCCTATACACTATGATTAAAGTTCAAAGTACAGTTTTGCTCCCAATTCTCTATGATCAGTGTTTTGTCCTGTTAATATCCCACTTTAAATAAAAACATTTCCAGAAGTAACATGTCACTATTTGTTGTTTACATTTGTATTTTACCAGGATGAATATTCCATTGTTCCATCATCTTATTCAATGGATATTCATGGCTATATACTGGTGTACTCCATAACATCTACAAAAAGGTGAATATCTATGCTGCTACATGCCAACACATTTCACAAATAAAACCTGCATGTTAACAATGGGATATTATATTACAGTTTTGATGTTGTAAAAGTTATATACGAAAAACTGTTGGATATGACTGGTAAAGGAATGTAAGTGGGCGAGAAAAAACAACTTTCAGTATCTCAAGGCCGTGAATCATGTAGAGCTCACCTCATGTAAAATTTCTTTATATTTAGAATGCCACTTGTTTTGGTGGGTAACAAAACAGATCTTCATATGGAGAGGTAGGCAAGATTAAATAACCCCAAATATCATCACTACAGGGATTTTACTTTGTAGTAATGACTAAATAACTATTTTTTTCTATTCCTGTGGTAGAACTGTAAGTCAAGAAGAAGCTAAAGCTGTGGCAGACTCATGGAATGCAGTGTTTTTAGAAGCATCTGCTAAGGAAAACCAGGTTGTATGTAAATTCTTATACAAATTAGAATGCATGCCACTGGGGGGCAATCGTGGAGATGTGGGGATGCGATAGCCGTATCGAGAATGATGCCAGGGTGTCCAGTAAATTTATTGGAAAAAATTCAATCAAAATGTTTTTAATGTAGAATTTTTTTCCCGATTAACAGAAATTGCAGCACAAACTGGTGTTTTAACACAAATTTCAAGGCTGGTGGACACCCTGGTTGTGTTAAACTAAAGTTTATACTTGGGGCATTTTGAAAGATGAACACTAAAGATTTAAACATGAGATTCAATTATGTCATTAAATGGTCCATAAGAAATGTATGTGCAAAAACCATTAAGGTACAGTAATGGTTTCAACATTTGTGGTAAAAATGCATCCTAATCCAAGTAACGAACTTACAAGGCTTGTTCATCAAAAAGGGAATTTAAATATCTGATGGTGATGGGAAAATGAAAAGCTTGCAACAAGAGCAGCAATACATACTCATAGTTGTTTCCTTTGATTCCAGAGCGTCCAAGAAATATTTCACACAATCCTGCTTCAGATAGAGAAGACCAGCGGAAATCTGACCGAGCCATCCAAGTGCGTGTTATCTTGACCGCATTTTCTTCTTTGATGAAACGATTACAGCTGCTGTATGGCATTAATAGGAATTGACTTCAGAACAGATAGCAGATGCCCTTTGTTGTAAAATCACAAGAATTAAGGAGAATCATTATATTTGTAAATTCAGAATAATTTGTGAATGTTATCCAAAAATCACAAGAACATAAAAAAAAACTTAAAACATGAGAAACAATACATTGAATTTGTAGACAAAGTTTATTATTTTGCTGTGGGTCATTCGTGATCATTGTTTTAGCCTGAATGGAATATAGGCTCCATTCTTGGAAAATATCCATACCTATATTATTTTATGTGTATATGTGAAGATATCTTCAATTTCAGTTTTGTTTAATTGAGCATATTTTGCATTCTAAATTGCAAATTTTCATTTAAGAATGACCAATTTGGTTTCGTTTGAGTTTCGAGATTTCTCGAATATAGTTATTATTAAAACTCTTGTTTTATTATCGTAACAGTAAGTTCTCGTTAATGCCTGATTTGTTCAGTCAGTAGTTCCAATTTGAGGCGATATTTAATATTTATTGGAATTGATTTACATGTGAAATAAGGAATGTATGTCTAATCATATTTACAAAATAATGTAAATTCCTCACTAACTTTTCTATCTATTATGCTTTCTACTATCTTTTAAAATGTTGAATGCACATTTGGAAAATGGCCTGTCATACCAACACATTAACGGCCTATATATTACTAACTGTACTTAATAAAAAGACAAAATTCTTCATCAACTGTAGTCGTTATCTTGAGTTATTATTTCAAACTCTTCACTTTTGAAGTGCTCCATAACATGAGCTTCAAACTCTGCCAAAGGAATGCGTTTTGGGAATACTGCTTGACACATAGGGCAGATCCTGTCGTCCTCAATGCTAGCGTTACTATATTCTAAATGGTCCTTACATTGATTTAATCCTGCTTCACTGTTCTCCAATTCAGGTATGTCTTTGCCATATGTTAGCCAAAGAGCATCCATATTCGATGTTGAACTAGCTGTTGGAGCATCATTGGTTCTGGAAAAATTTGCCCTGGAATCCACCTAAAAAAGACAAGAATTACATATCTTACTAAAGAAGTACTGCAAGAAATAGTACAAAGCATGTTTAAAACTAAAATAGTTTTACCTTTTTGCTTTCTTTGAAGTTTGGGAATGCATCCAACCGATTGTTCTGGTTATCGTTTGCATTCACTGCCACCCGTCTCGATTCTGTGCCAACAGAGGATATTTCTGGTTTTAATTCCAACACTGCTGAAAGAAATAGATTAAAAAAAACGACCAATAGTAAGCATTGACTTTGACAGGAAAAGTTTTTGAATAATCGTCTACTACTATAGTGGTTCTTATGCATGAATATATGAAAAACTAAATATGAATTTCAAGAAATATTAAAATGTTTTAAAAAGTCCTTAGATAACTTTTCGCAAGATAGTGGAGCATCTCTATTATACTCGCAGAATGTTGGTAGTTGTCCTTAACAAATTCGTCTACTCTAAACTGGACCATTTCAATATTAAATGACCAAATAACTTGCCATCTCCTCTTAAAGTATCATGTTTACAGTTTACCTTTGCCAATCCAAAACATTATTTAAATTAAGACAAATGATCCATTCCTTACTCTTTTGTAAGGTTCCTGTGAGAGCCATTTGTTTTATCATTGCTGTCATTAAATTATTTTGGATCATTGCTTCTTGTTTTAGTCGTTTAGCATTAGTTTTGCAAGATTCCAACAGTTCAAGAACTTCCTTTTCCGCCATGTTATCCAAATTCAGACAGCTTTGAAGACCTGTTTGAAGTCTTTCTGGTGTTCCATAATTGGCAGACTGCTTTTGCACTTCTACCATCTAATAAATGAAAACTGAATGTTAAATTCTAAATGAGTAAGTCATATGCAATTAAAAACCAACATATAATAACTAATTCTTTTGCTTTAAATATTGCTTTTATCATCAAGTTACTTGCTGTCCTAATGGGCAAGAATTACTTCGGCTTTCATAACATAACATTTTATCTGTTTACTTAATTTTTTGAGTGCACAGAAAGGATATTTTCTTTTAGAAAAATGTTCAGCATTAAAGTCACTCTCTGTTCAAATAGAAAGTCCCCCTTCCTTTGGACAACTTTAAAAGTAAAAGTTGTTCACTCTTAAGAAATACTAAGCACAAAGAAACATCACAACTAGGTTCAAAAAGTATGTAAAACTGAAGCAATACCTGCGAATACTGTTGCTCAAGTTCCCTTCGTTCTTGATGTAAGTGTTCTAACAGTTTGTGCGATATCTGCTCAATATTTTCGTGATCCAGTTCGAGCGATAATAAGGAAGCACCATGAGTTGTTCTGAGAACATCTTTCTTATCATTTACAAAAAAGGTGTCCCTATGTTCATCTAGACATTTTGGAAGATTATTGATGACGTCCAACATCAGGTTAACTTGCTCCACCTGATGTGACAGCACCGGGGATGCCAAAGAATTTCCACATGCATCCTTGTTCTGCACAAAGCACTTTAACTGATGTGAAAACTGCTGAAGCCTGTCCCTGAGTCTCGTATTGCTCTGTTTTAACGACTCCACTTGTTTATGAAGGGAACTGTTGTCTATTGTCAGTTTAGCAGATTGCTCTTTAAGTCCGCAATTTTCTCGAAAAAGGTTAGACACCTTTTCTCGCAACTGAAAGCACTCTTTCTGTGCGCTCAGTCGGCTTTCTCTCATCGAGGTGCATTCCTGATGCAAAGCACAATTACTTTCTCTAAGCTCATGCAGCTCTTTTAATAAATCTTCGGGTCTACTCATCGCGGAATATTTGTTTCTGTCGCTTTTAATGCCAGGAATGTTTGGTCTGCTGAAAAAAAAGCGGTTCAATTCCTTAAATCGATTGGCTTCATTTGCCGTTTGAGGATCATTCAGCCTACAGTTATCAAAGTCCTCATCCAGTTCGTTTATGTTTAAAATACTGATGTCTTCGTCCAAATCGTACGACATGACCCCCAGTCGTATTAATATCAAGGAAATGTTAGACTTCAATCTGTATCCATTACATACCGACTACACCAGCTCCTACCAAAGAAAAAAAAAGCAATGAAAAAGTAATTCTTCAAAATAAATACGAAAATAATTTAGAGCACAGACTCATGATTAGGGTTTGCAGTGACAAGAAATCAATAGGGTGTATACAGTCAGGGTCAATGCCCAAGTAACATGCAACGTTTGATTTTGGTTTGCAAGGTAAAGGTAAAAATATTGCCAATCGTTGGGTTTTGTACGGCAGTCTACTTTGAGCAAAAAAAACATATTTTATATACTAACAATTTGTATTAGATCTCCATACTATACAATCAAATAAAAGCAATATTATTTGCAGAAATGAAGGCAAAACATTTAATTGGCCCAAACAAACTATGCACCGGCATGCCAACCATAGTCCACAATTTTTGGTTACCTGGGGGTCATCTACTATAAGCCTTAGCTTAGTCTAACCTTTCTACAGTAAACCCCATTCTACCTAGGTCAATAGGTCAGGTCCTCTCTCGTCTCCAGGCACGTACACGTACAATTGCGTGATAAAAGACCGAGGCCCTAGTTAACCGGATTTAGTCTTGTAACATACATACAAATTATTAGATAATATTATTTACCCTGAATTTATAATACCTATAACGGTTTCGTGTTAAGCAGAATTCCTATAGACTATAAACTCACAGCAAATTCATTTGACATTGGCACTTCCTCAAAAGAAGAACCGACTAGTAACCAGGCGTCGTTTTCGCGTCAGTGGCATACTTCATATCACCGCAATTGATGACGTCATTCGTAATTTGTTTACCCACATTGCAAAATACATAGCAATGGCCATGAAGTTGTTATGTATTACAAATAGCCACGTTAAAGGAAACATCAACATCACTATGGCTTGTTGATAACTGTTGCTAACCTAGTAAAAACACGCCTTTTTATTTTTTTTTTCGACCGTGAAAATGACGAAAATGCAAATGGGGCCAGTGTGACAAGATGAAAAAATTCCTTTTCCTAGAGAATGGGGACAAAATATTCCCGCCAGTTTTCGTTTTGGCGCCAAAACGATACCATAACCTCAGTTCCCTATATGCCTCAGCCTATCACAGTGCCCGTCAGCTTGTCTGTCGTTATCCCGCGCTTCTGACTACGGTTGTTTCGTGTGTGAGGGTATTCATTCATCTGAGGTATATAAAAAGATAATGTTCTATGACAATGTTTCTTTGAATGATTTACGGAATTTCTACAAAACTATTTATGTTTTTATTTGTTTAAGTGCAACATGGCAGCTAGCATGGCCGACGATAGCATTGAAGCCATGGAGGATATCATTGTTAACATTGAGCCCCATGTGCTTGATCTAGACGAGGATAGCGACAATTCAAACATCGTCGCCGCATCTAATGGTAATTTCACGACACCATGTCAATTACAAAATCATAAAACCCATGTGCAGTATGTACACATCTTTTGAAAATAACAAATACGTTCAAATGTCATTCCAGGAATAATAACCCAATCCATGGTGGATGAAGAGATTCTGCTTCAGCAAACTACAGAAGAAAACAGGGCAACTTTAGCAGAAAATGTACAAAACAAAGCAAATATTTAAATCACATTATTTTTGGCATGGCGAATGCATTTGCCCCCAATACTTTATTATTATTATTTTATAGCAAGATGGCAAGGAAAATGAAATGTCTATTGAAGACCGCTTGCAACAACTGCAACTTTTATTGGGGCGTAGCCAATTGTATACTGGATTTTTGAAAAAGAAGATCTTAATTTCCCAAAATAAGAATGCGGAAAAGAAAATCAAGAAAGAGGTATGAAGCTCAAAATTGCATGATTTAAATTTAGATTGAGACAACTAATTGATCATTTTGGCTCATATGTTGCAATTGTTTTACAGAAGAAAGAAACTAAAATTCAAGAACCTTTACGAACAAGATCAACCACAGCAAATGGTAAGCCATGGCATAAAAAATGGGGCAGTAAAATCACTGATTTCTAGATTTTAGAATATCTTTACATATTTAACTTTTGCTTCAGAAAACATAAGCACACAGGCTTCAGAAGCGGGAACGTCAAGTGCACAAACTCCAAGAAAACCAAGTAAACAAACTCCAGGAAAGTCAAACGGACAAACTCCAGAACAATCAAACGGACGAACTCCAGGCAACCTTAAAAGAGGTCCCAAAAAAGATGCAAATACAAAGGTACGCGAGTTGTTGACATGTTGGTTATGTATCTGGAGCATCGCCTTTCATTTGCATTTCTTTTCGTCACTTTAAGGCTTTAAAGATTCCAAAGTTGGAACTTAAACGGTTGGAAGATTTCTCTCCTGAAGAACTTGCCACATGCACAGCAGAAGCTTCAAGTAAAACGCACATAAAACGTGAACCATCAGATATTAGTGCCCCAGTCCTGCTCACTGGAGGTGTGATGCGTTTCTATCAGCTGGAAGGGTACGACTGGCTAAAGGTACTGCTTGAGGGGATGCTTGATTATCCATAAAAAAAACCTACTAACTAATCAACAAATCCTGTTATTTCAGGTGCTTTACGAAAATGGCATAAATGGCATTTTAGGAGATGAAATGGGTCTAGGAAAGACCATACAATGTATTTCGTTATTTGCTCATTTAATAGAGCATGGCGTCACAGGTCCATTTCTTGTTTGTGCACCATTGTCAACGCTGCCAAATTGGGTATCAGAATTTCAGCGATTCACTCCAAAGGTAATGCTACTAGATTCAAGCAGTCTGTCATTCATTACCTTATTTAGATTCCCATCTACAATAAATGTGATTGAAATATTTGTTATTATCAGATTCCTGTATTATTGTATCATGGCTATGGTAACGAGCGGGTCGAGTTGCGATCACAATTTGGGAAACTTCATTCGTTTGACGGTTTCTCTGCACTGCCTGTGATCATAACATCATACGAAGTAGTTATGAGAGATTGCAAGTTTTTGCGCCGCTACACGTGGAAATACATAGTTGTTGATGAAGGGCATCGTATTAAGAATTTGGACTGCTTATTGATAAAGTAAGCAGATATCAGCTTTCATTTCCAAAAAAATTATGCAATTTTACTTTTAAGTTGTACTAATTAATGTTGTTTACAGATGCCTGAAAGAGCTTCGTTCCTTAAACAGGCTGCTGCTAACTGGAACCCCTCTACAAAATAATTTAGCGGAACTGTGGTGCTTGCTGAACTTCTTATTGCCAGAACTTTTCGACAATCTTAGAATGTTAGCATAAAACCTCTTTATTTCCCCTGCTCTTATATGCATAGGTTGTTACTGAACAAATTTTAACATTTGCAGTTTTGAATCTTGGTTTGAAGCGAAAAACATGACTGAAGAAGGAAGCGATGAACAAATTGTTGCCTTTGAACAGGAAAATCACATCCTTGCCATACTCCATGAGGTAAGCATCCATCATTCAATGCATTTTCAAATGCTTTCAATCATGTGGAACCAAAACCGGGCTTCATTACAGATTCTATCAACATTCCTGTTACGGAGAGTGAAATCCGACGTTGAACTAGTCCTTCCTCCGAAAAGAGAACTACTTGTGTATGCACCAATGACTCCTAAACAACAAGCCTTTTATAAGGCAACTGTTGATAGAACCATCCAATTCCTTTTAGGAGTTCCCAAGGTAATGCAAGCAGTTTTTTTTAGCCCTTTTATGCATTTTGTCGATAATTAATGAAATTCAAGTTCATCAATCTGATTGTACCAGGAATACGAAAAGAAAATTGAATTACCAAAGAAAAGGATACCAAACTTAAATTCAAATTCAACAACAGCCTACGTAAATCAAAATAAATCAAGGTATTTGTGCATATTTGATATCAATTCATTCTTGAGACCATTTAAAGATGAGTGCCCCACTGATATGTCTAACGGGTTCAATCAGAAATGTGGAAATCAATTTGCTTTGGAAGAGCAGATTGATGCAATTTCGGAAATGTGTCAATCATCCATATCTAATTGAATATCCGCTCGATGTGGCAACTGAGGAATATCTTATTGACGAGGAACTTGTTGCAGTATCAGGCAAAATGCAAGTGCTTGACATTCTTGTGAAGAAGCTTATCGAAAATGACCATAAGGTAAACTTTGATATTAAATACTCGTAGTGTGGCTATCTTCTTTATGCCTTTTATAAATGGGTAATATGTTGCACGTTTTCAGATCCTCATTTTTAGTCAAATGGTAAAGATGCTGGATATTATACATGATTTTTGTTACTTGAAAAAATATGACTTTGTCAGGCTGGATGGTTCCATGAAACTAAAAGAAAGGCAAGAGAATGTGAGTACATGTTCAAATTTTGAAAAGTTGCTGCAGCTCTTTCATCAATGTGTTTACACGTGCATATCTTTTTAGATAAAAAAGTTTAACGAAACCCCAGACATCCGCTTATTTCTGATTAGCACACGAGCAGGTGGATTGGGTCTCAACTTGGTTGCAGCCGATACCGTGATAATATACGACTCTGATTGGGTATGTATTGATGACTTTGGGGAGCAAATGTAACTACCCCAGAAATGATAACAAACCTATGTATTTGTAGAATCCCCAATGTGATCTGCAAGCCATGGACAGGTGTCATCGCATTGGTCAAACCAGGCCCGTAGTAGTTTACCGTTTAGTGACAGAAAACACCATTGACCAAGCAATCGTTGTGCGAGCTGCAGCCAAAAGAAAGTTAGAAAAGATGGTTATTCATAAAGGTGAGAAAAGTCTGGTGGGATGCAAGCAATTTGACAATCCCAGGTGTTTCAAATCTGAATCATAGCTATAATAGCATTACGGTTCTGCACTGTCACATTGATATTTGTAACTAAGATTCTAAACAATTGTGATGCGATAGGTATCCGTTTTGGATAGCATCATCGGAGGCCCGGCAATAATTTCACACTGTAATTTTCAAACCTAACCTATACAAATTTGCTTTTTCCACATTTATATTAGATAAATTTAAAAAAGCTATCCGTAGTGAGACCAGATTGTCGGCTATCAGCGCATCCGAACTCCACGAATTACTCAAATCATCAGACCACGACGGAGTCGTTTCTGGTTACAAAAAAGAAGGTTGGTTTGACAACTGAGAACAACTACTTTTTTTTAACATACTTTTTTCTCAATATTCACATGTTTCTTTTTGGTTTTTTTGCAGTATTTACGAAGGAAGAGCTAGATATGCTGTTGGACCGCACTTTCAAGCACAAGCAGCCATTTTCCGAAACATCCCACAGCCGTGTGAAAGTGATTGAAGAGGAGGGAACCCAAAGCTCAGTCTAGTTTTTTTTCACCATTATCGTCGAGTAGGTTAACCATTGTGATACTGCTACTCTTTGTTCCTCAATATCAACACACTACTTCCAAATGAAAGAAGACAATGATTTTTATAATTTCCATACTAAATGGATCAATTCCCTCTCAGATCTTACATAATTAATGTTATTATCGTTCTCATTGCCGAATCCCAGACGGCTGCCATGTTGCATTTTTAGTTTCTTGCCATTAGTCATTTCAGTTCGATCTTGCGTCATTTCACGTCAGACCCATTTTCTTTTCCAAAACGTTGAATTTCATTTTGCAATTCCGCGTCAAATCATTTCTGTATATTTTTCCTCGCATTTCAAATAAAGATTATACGTTCTGAAAAACGTGTCTACATTGAGCATGTAAAAACAAAATGGTGGGAGGGGGTGAAGGCCAGGCACGGAATAGCCTTGTGTTATCGAGCGGTCGACCAATGAGGATCGAGTAATGGAAAAAGAGGCGGAGCCAATGGAGATGACGTTTTCGTTTCCAAGCTGGAAGACGATGGTAAATAGGCCTGTGTGCGTTTTTGGCTCTTGTTTTCTATGCTGTGCGCTATCCGCCATTATGGTCGACGCAATTTCTACTCGATAAAATGTTCTCCGACCGAAATAAAGCACGTCGAGTGCAGCCGTGGTGATCGCGAATTCACGAAGCACCTCTCGCCTGCCCGTCTCGTGGACGAGCTTTTTTCTTGCGAGCTAGGTACGTGCCTCTCAAATGTGTCTCCTTTCTCTGTTCAATTTTTCCCCATTTCTTTTGGCGCACAACGGACGTGGACTCGTCACGTGGGGTGGGTATCGTTATAATGGGACGGCATCCCTTTGTTGTTTACCGTCGCCTTTTCTCGATTAGAAACCCCGTAAAAAGCAGCGAAGACTGAGGGCGATATTTCCTGGCGTCGACATGTCCGTTCTACCATCGTTCGCCTAGCCCTATCTCGTCTCGTTCGGCTCCATTTTCCTCCCTTATCCCCAACACGTTCGGGCTATGGTGCTCCTTGGCAATGGCCCCCGCCCTGACGGAAGCAGCCGGCCAGGCCCAGAAGCTCAAGTTGCCCTACTCGCCGACGTCGCCCGGCCCTAAAGACGATTCGGACCTTAGTCCTACTAGTCTGAAAGACTGCGACCCGGACCAATTGACCAATTTAGTGCAAGAGCTGTGCTATGCCAACAAGGGTCCCCTGGCTCCGTACCACGTGAGCTCGGGGCTCGTCGTCAATGGTAACCCAAATAGCGGCGGGAAAACGTGTCCCAGCTTGCCCGGGACTCAGCGTGGTTGTACGATGAATGGGAAGACCACGTCCCAATGCCACAACGTTGATAGTAGGTAAACTGACGACGTTTTGCTTTTTTTTTGGCAATATCCCCACTTTGGATTTCGAAACATTTGCATATTACATCAGCAACAAAAGACGCAGCTGCAGTGTTTAAAGCTCGATTAGGGTGACCAACGTTTCTATAGGACCAACCTGGGACATGTCTTTAACAGACCACAAAATTTCAAGTAATAATACGTGTACGACATTAAAGTATACAAAAATGAGAAGGCCTTGCCACCAGAACAGTGTTTAAAGTGCCTTTTCAACCGGTGTGCTGTGGTTAAAGAATTTCCAACAATTCCCAGTTATTTTTTTAAGATAAAGGGTCTCTTTAAAATGCCGATGATGTGCTTCAACAATGGTGCACCTTGTTCCAGGAGCTGAGAAAACTTGGGAGTGTCCAATCCAATACAAACATATGGTCCCAAGAATGTGCGATCTTGCACACAAGTGTCAACTTTGGCAATTATAAAGAAAACCACACAAACATGACATTTTCTCTAAAACTCAATCAGGACCTTGACACTTCCTTCCATCTAGCAACCGTTTTTTTGCATATTGCGATCCTCCTCTATTGGTCTCATGGACTTAACTTCTATAACTGAACATGGATAATCCTTAACTGAACTTAAGAAAGGGAACTAAGACTGAACCAGAAGTTCCAGAACCAAACAATGGTGAACCTTATATTGTGTGCTTTTGTGGGGATGGATTTACTGACATACAACGCTTCAAGTTTTTAGGACAGTCTTACTACAATGAAAGGGGGAGGGGAGAAAGTTCCCCTCTTCATTTTTTATAAAACATACTAGAAATTTTGGTGCACTGTTCAGGAACCTGCAGCTTTCTTCATTGTGTGAGCTTTAATAAAGACATTATCTAAACTATTTATTTTTAGAATTCTTTGAGGGAGGGGGGAGAGAATAAAAATATGCAAATAATATCAATACAACATTTTTAAAACAAAAATCGTCCATTCATTTGTTATCTTTGGCTATTGGTGAGAAGCGCAAACAAATCTTATTTTGGATTAAAATGTATGTTAAATTATTGATAGTAGCACTGAATCACTTTTCTAAGATGCGGTTATACCCCTTTATCCCTTATCAGGTTTTTGTATTATTTAAAGGTATAGATCAAATAGGATCAGTGTAATATTTAATGTAACTTTATAAGCTGCTATTTGAAATAAAATAATTCTGGTCTGGTTACTTTAAAAAATATTCGAGATTGTTATAATATGAGGATGCCAATTTCGATTCAAATTAGTTGTAATGCAAGACGTGATCAGTTTTTGTACGCCATTTTAAACGAAATCCATAAAGACTGTTTAGCAATCGCTTTTCACAAATTTAAGCGTCATATCAAAACAATGAATCTGAAAACAGGTTTTCAGTATAGTTATAATGTGTGGTTTATTTATTTAAAAATCCAAGGAGATCGTGCAGATCTTGTGAAAGTTGCCAAATGGAATATGGGTGAAAATGTTCTACACAATTCCTGTCCCACCCACCCATAACGCCCGGATCTGTATGTCATTAATTAATCACCAATAAACAAATAAACATCCAATTCAAGTGACGGTATAACATTTTCAGAGCAATAGAAGCAGGTGCTCATAGTTTGTTGAGGCTTACCTTTCCACAAACCGTAAACCACAAACACAGTGGTCACATGCAGGTCTAGGTGTGGGGTGCTGCCATCGGACAGATGGTACCACATATGGAGAGCAAAATATTCGACATGCCATAAATGACATTTTGGAAAATATGAATCGAATCTTTAAACGGAAAGCTAAATATGAATATTGTTACGTTTTTGGTGAAGTGATGTAATATGCCAATGTTAAATCCTTTCGATATGAAATGCACGTTTTGTTAACCATCTAATCATTGATTCCTAATTATGATAGTAGGGTTGTTACCACCGGAAAACATACCATGGGTTTGATGAAAACCAACGCTGGCTTAATGATGAATGCCAATTCACCGGGGACCGACACTGTCCACAAAATGGAAGCAGATCCCGAACAGTACGAAAGCGCTGTTCCCCATCCGACACCCATCATGCAGCATCACCTGTACCCAACATCTCCTAGTGCCAATCTTCTAGACATGATCGCTGCCCGGGAAAGGTACCAAGCAAATCTTCAACGCAGGACAGAGAAGATGCTGAGACGCATTTACAAGCTACAGTCGACACACTTTGCACAACACATGAGCCTCCAGTTCATCGATTTTGTTAGCTACCAGAGAAAAATGCTGAAGCTTCCCGTAACAAAAAATAAAGCCAGCCTTTTACTGCATCATAATAAACTTTCGTCCTCATCTTCTTCGTCATCATCCAACAACGGCAATTGCGTCAATCGCAAGTCCGACATCCTGCAGAGCGAAGATGTGAAAAACTTGTCCACAGCAGCTCTGGTAAGTCTTGTGCGCAAACTAGAAGCTGGAACCAATGCTGCGGCCGCCAGTGTGAAACCACGTAAGCAACCACAGAATAGGACAGGAAACTGCGTCCAGCGATATGGGACACGAATTCAGTTAGGAGAGCCTGAAAGCGGACTTGGGTCAACAAAACTGGACAAAGAGGCTTGCGAAGAAATAAAGTGGACTAGTGGAAACCTTTTGACAAATCTTCGACACTTGGAGAAAAGCATAGATTCTGATGCAACTGCCAGTAGTTCTGGCGGGGAAAGCTGTGATGAAACTGAGGTGGCCACAGATGACAAGCGGTCCAAGGCTATATCATTACCTATGTAAGTGAATCAGTAGTTTCTCACAGCCATTCCCACT